>CM050166.1:29859788-29967288 GCA_027410445.1 Discoglossus pictus | reverse complement strand
AGGGGGGGGGGGGGGGGAGAGACAGACCAGAGGGGGGGGGGGGGAGAGACAGACCAGAGGGGGGGGGGGGAGAGAGACAGACCAGAGGGGGGGGGGGAAGAGAGACAGACCAGGGGGGGGGGGGGGGGGGAAGAGAGACAGACCAGGGGGGGGGGGGGAAAGAGAGACAGACCAGAGGGGGGGGGGGGGGAAGAGAGACAGACCAGAGGGGGGGGGGGGAGAGACAGACCAGAGGGGGGGGGGGGGGGAGAGACAGACCAGAGGGGGGGGGGGAGAGACAGAGCAGAGGGGGGGGGAGAGACAGAGCAGAGGGGGGGGGGGGAGAGACAGACCAGAGGGGGGGGGGGGGGGGGGAGAGACAGACCAGAGGGGGGGGGAGAGACAGACCAGGGGGGGGGGGGGGGGGGAGACAGACCAGAGGGGGGGGGGAAGAGAGACAGACCAGAGGGGGGGGGGGGAAGAGAGACAGACCAGAGGGGGGGGGGAAGAGTTACAGACCAGAGGGGGGGGGAAGAGAGACAGACCAGAGGGGGGGGGGGGGGAGAGAGACAGACCAGAGGGGGGGTGGGGAGACAGACCAGAGGGGGGGTGGGGAGAGAGACCAGAGGGGGGGTGGGGAGAGAGACCAGAGGGGGGGGTGGGGAGAGACCAGAGGGGTGGGGGAGAGACAAGAGGGGGGGGAGAGAGACAAGAGGGGGAGAGAGACAAGAGGGGTGGGAGAGAGACAAGAGGGGTGGGAGAGAGACAAGAGGGGTGGGAGAGAGACAAGACAGGTGGGAGAAATCAGCATAATTTTAACCAGCATACAATATGATGAGATGTCGTAAAAGCCCATTTTTGTACGGTCTCAAATTTAAGCTGCACCTTAACTTTTCACAGTTGAAATTTAGATAAAAAGCACGGCTTATTGGTAGGCCAGTACGGTAACTAAAATTGGAATCCAACCTAAACTGTATTCCTGCCATGTTGTACCAGTAGCCAGTTTGTACAAATCAGTTTGACTTCTTAATGACTATGTTCATTCCAATGCCAAGCTAGCCATTTCAGCCTTGACTTACTTGTGGCTAGCTATGTTTAAACATGTTGGCTTCTCATTTTTTACATAAACATGTCATTACAGCCCCTTCTTCCCATCAGAGAGCCTGCACATTGCACAAATTCCCTGGGTAGTAAAATATGTCTAAAGCTCTAATAGAGCAAATCCAGACCACAAACAAAAGCCGCACATGTCAGAGTCTGGCCCTGTGCTGCAGGCTACACTTACACAGATCTTATTTTATTTTTTTTTACAACCAAAAGGAAGATATTTTTTCTCTTCTAGAGAGCCTGCTACAGAGCTATGCCAAAATAATAATTTACATCAGCAGAACATTGCCCTTAAGACATTAGCGTGCTGCAGCTTGTCTGACTTGGAATCCTTTCAGCCTGTTGTATGTCTTATCCTCACTTGTGAGCCGTGCTCAAGAAACTTGGAACAGTTTAGAGATACAAATATGTGATAGGGAGAAAGGCACTATAAAGCAAGATGGCCTCACTGTGCGCTCTCAGTGTCATAAAGGTTGCACATTTAGGCAATATTTTTATTGTTAACAATAAAAATAACTATTTTATTATTAAAAAATTATTTTCCAAATTTTTTTTGGTATTTTAAAAGAAATACAGATAATTAAAATATAAGTTGTAGATATACATAAATATGTAAACTTGTTTGTTCTTTTATAATTTTTGATAAAATTAACAGTGATAAATCAAAATAAATTTTATATTATCTCCAGTTACATATCTTAAGTATTATAACAGAATATATAAACCAAGAAAAACTATTAAAAAAATTGGAGGTGGAAGAAAAGGGGAGAGTGTGATAATTTACAAAATGATTTTGTGATCTTGGAAAAATACTTTACTTTACTTTCTTCCTATTTTTGTTTTCATTGGGGGGGGGGCCCGTTTTTCCCCTTTGCTTTCGCTTTTCCCTTTTTTCTTTCTTCAGAGTGATTTAGGTTCTTATACTATGACTATATTTACTTTTGTCTGTTTTGAGTTTCCAAATGTTCCAACAGGATATCCTTTCTTTTATAACTGTGGACATTATGTACATTGTGTGTATATATTGATTTTTTGCTATTATTTCTTCTATTTTTGGTTTACCTGATTTCCAATTTGAGTTATGATAATTCTAGTAGCTAAAAATATTAGATTTATTAGGAGTTGTGCGTCTTGATATATTGGATATAGGTAATCATTATCATATCTCTCCTGTTTTTTTTAGGTATAGGGAATCCTGGGAGTGTTTCTAATACTGAATATGTTTCTTCCCATTGTTGAGAGATTTTAGGACATTCCCTAAGAGCATATAAAAAAATAAATATAAATCCGACCTCACAGTCCCTTAGCCAAATAAACCCGAGCTCGCAAAAATATGCGCAAATCGAGAAAAAAAACAAAAACAAATCACCCACAGCACAGGGGGACAGCCAGGACGTTTAGGAGTGAGGTTGCACGCAAATTTATGCCGAATTTGTAAATGGCGGACGAAAAAAAAATGAAAAAACGAGGCTACATGACCCCGAAGCGCGCAAAACACTGCCAGGCGCGTATGACTTTGCCAGGGAAGTACAAGGTACAAAAATACGCTATTAAGAAGGACGGAAAATGCTTGCGAACCGCGTAAGACAGACTATCACCGCCATTTCAAAACACTAACTTGCACATTACGCTTTTGAAATGGCGATTCTACCGCGTAAACAAACTATTTGCCCTTGCACACGCAGCCTATATACACTACACACTTAGCACATTGCTGACACTTTCTCCTTAACAGTCTCCCTGTACAATAAAAAAAAAAAAAAAAAAGCCAAACAGATTGTTAGCTTGTCTGGATATTACAAATAGGTAACGTATATTATTTATTCATTTATTTATTATTCATTTATTAATTAATAAAAAAAAAAAAAAAAAAGGCAACATCTCATTTTACACTGCCCTTACTTTATGAAAAATGCTCATTGGCTGACAGGGATAGGACACTCAAAGCAGTTAAATATTTAAATCACTTTATTATTATGCTCTGACACCCGATACATTTTTGTGAGGCGACACGCAGGACTAAGGAGCTCTATGCGACATGCGAAGGCGCTCATTGGACTGCGAGCAAGGTGGGCAGTTAGGGCACGCAGTAGACTCCCATTGTGCGACAAACAGCATTTTCACACTTTTTTTTATTGCCCCGTAATTTTTGTTGGGCAAGTCGCTAGTGTAACATATAATTCCTAGAAAAAATGTTATTACACTGCATTCTGGGAAGCTGAGCTGGGACATGCAAATGTACCCACAAATGCCTCGCTTGTCAATCCATAGCCATTATTCAAACATGGCTTCCTTTAAGCTTATGCATGCTGTATTACACAGCTTTAATGCAAAGCTAAGGCTTTTTATATATTTTTTTTTATTTTATATTTTTAATTAACATAATAAAAGCTATATTTTCCATATTTTAGCTTGTCTTTGGTCACAGCTATCTTTACAACTTATACATGTTATAGTGAATACTAGTTAGTGAGCTATTCTGTCCCAGTTTCTAATATTTCACCTTTTGTATTGAAATTACATGATAAGAGTATTGGGAAATTATTCGCCTTCCCTTTAGTATAATTCTGCATTCAAATTCTCCTCCTACCTCAGGAAGCTTATGAGGAAAAACAAAAATGGTAGAATCCACCAAGGCAACTTCATATAAAAGGATAAGAGGCTGTATTATTTTGTTTATACTTCAAAAACAAAGTGCAGATCTTCAAACCAGATTATTTTAAATACAGGACCTATAATAATCTATATGAACCAGATTAACTGGCAGAATAAAAAATAATGTTATATGGACACATACAATAGAGGAAAGAACAGGAATTATTTACCAAAAATTATACCTAAAGCACACAACTATTAAAACAATTATTCTACTCAAATTGAGAGAACAAATAAGTTCTCAATCAGACTTTTGTACATGCTCCTCAAGAAAATAGGCATAAAATTATGGGCAAATGAGGCTCTAAATAGGGTGACCTTGATAGACAACATCTATTAGATACATTGATGTCTTAATGTTTGCATACTTGATTACTTCTAATCACTAATAGGAAGTAGAACCTGTTTCCCAAAGTGTTGTGATGCTATACTGATAGGAAAAATAAAGGGATTATTTAACATTGAAGACAACGCAAAAAAAAAAAAATTATATAAAAGCAACATAGAAGTCATCCTTTATTGAAAAAATACTAGATATGGTAATTTTAAAATTTGCTATGACCCCCAAAGGGGTTCTTCCTAAACTGGTAGATGCAGAGGTAGCTGACACCCCAAACTATATACCCATGCCAAGGATGAATGTTAATACAGTGCCTTGCAAAAGTATTCACCTCCTTGGCATTTTTCGTGATTTGTTGCCTTACAACCTGGAATTAACATGAATTGTTTGAGGAACAAGGTTTACAGAACATGCCCACAACTTTGAAGATGTGTTTTTATTATTATTTTTTTTTTGTGAAGCAAACAACAAATAGGACAAAATAACAGAAAAAGTCAATGGGCATACCTATTCACGCCCCTAAAGTCAACACTTTGTGGAGCCACCTTTTGCGGCAATCACAGCTCCAAGTCGCTTTGAATAAGTCTCTATGAGATTGCAACATCTTAATACTGGGATTTTTGCCCATTCCTCCTTGCAAAACTGCTCCAGCTCCTTCAAGTTGGATGGTTTATGCTTGTGAACATCAATCTTTAAGTCTGACCACAGATTTTCTATTGGATTGAGGTCTGGGCTGTGACAAGGCCATTCCAACACATTTACATGTTTACCCTTAAACCACTCAAGTGTTGCTTTAGCAGTGTGTTTAGGGTCATTGTCCTGCTGGAAGGTGAACCTCCGTCCTAGCCTCAAATCATGCACAGAGTGGTGCAGGTTTTGCTCAAGAATATCCCTGTATTTAGCACCATCCATCTTTCCCTGAACTCTGACCAGTTTCCCAGTCCCGGCTGCTGAAAAACATCCCACAGCATGATGCTGCCACCACCATGTTTCCCTGTGGGGATGATGTTCTTTGGGTGATTTGATGCGTTGGGTTTGCGCCAGACATTGCGTTTTCTTTGATGGACAAAAAGTTCAATTTTAGTCTCATCAGACCAGAGCACCTTCCTCCATACATTTTGGGAGTCTCCCACATGCCTTTTCACAAACCCAAAACGTGCCATTTTGTTTTTGCTGAAAGTAATGGCTTTCTTCTGGTCACTCTGCCATAAAGTCCAACTCTATGGAGCGTACGGCTTATTGTCGTCCTATGTACAGATACTCCAGTCTCTGCTGTGGAACTCTGCAGCTCCTCCAGGGTTACCTTAGGTCTCTGTGCTGCCTCTCTGATTAATGCTCTCCTTGCCCGGTCCGTGAGTTTTGGTGGGCGGCCGTCTCTTGGCAGGTTTGCTGTTGTGCCATGTTCTTTCCATTTGGTTATGATAGATTGGATGGTGCTCCTGGGGATTATCGAAGATTTGAATATTTTTTCTTATAACCTTACCCTGACTTGTACTTCTCAACAACATTGTTCCTTACTTGTTTGGAAAGTTCCTTGGTCTTCATGGCAGTGTTTGGTTAGTGGTGCCTCTTGCTTAGGTGTTGCAGCCTCTGGGGCCTTTCAAAAAAGGTGTGTATATGTAATGACAGATCAGTTGACACTTAGATTGCACACAGGTGGACATAATTTCACTAATTATGTGACTTCTGAAGGTAATTGGTTGCATCAGAGCTTTTTATGGGCTTCATAAAAAAAAGAAGGTGAATACATACGTACATGCCAATTTTCTGTTTTCGATTTCTAAAAAATAGTTTTATGTATATATTTTTCTCATTTCACTTCACCAACTATTGTGTTCGGATCCATCAGATAAAATTCAGATTAACAAAACATTGAACTTAAGGCTGTAATGTAACAAAATAGGTAAAAAAGTCAAGGGGGTGAATACTTTTGCAAGGCACTGTATAATCCCTATTACTGGTACCATGGTTGTACCAGTGCTATATAAATGTGAACATATATTAAATGCAAAGAGATACAAAGAGAAGTAATCCTTAACTAGGTGAACTCATGAACTAAGGAAGTGAAAACCAATAGGGATAAAAATTAACTTTTAATTCAGATATATAATAAAATAAAAAAGTGCCTTAAAAAAAACCTAAAATATGCAGCTGATGGTATAGATCATCAGGGCATATAAGAATACAAAATACTTTTCTTATGTTTTATCCCTATTGGTTTTCACTTCCCTAATGCATGAATGTAAAGGTAACAGGGGAACCTAAACCATATGTTGAAAAGTGGCATCAAATGTGTGTCCAAATAGAAGATCCTGCTTATTAGTTGATCACTTTGTCTTGCTTTATATGTGGCACAAAAATAACATATGGACAAGGGGAATTAGTCTGGGTTTAAAATTAGTGACTGAAAATCTTAGTGGCTTATCCACTTACCGTAGGTTTTATGAACACTTAGACTAGACTTTCATCCTGCCTCAAATCCTTACTTAAAAACACATCAGTTTAAAGAAAAGTATCACCTTCAGTCTTAATGTGCTCAATGCATCTCTCCTCCTCCTGTACACCCAAAACCTTTAGATTGTAAGTTTATGAGTTTTCAATCGTGTAAGGTCCTTTGGAGAAAGCTCTATATATGTTAGATTCTACAAAAAAAAAATGAATAAACTGACTTGTTTGGTTACAACAAACACATTTATTGCCATTTGGAGGATGTGTATGATTTTAGCTTCTATAAAATCTTCCTGGCTCTCATGTGTTAACATAACTTTGTCCACACTTACAAATACAAATTTGTATAGGATTAAGAAAAAGAAAAAGAGAAAAAAAAAAAAAAAAGTATAAAATGTCTTTACAGATAAATTCTACATCACTAGCACATTTGGTAAAACCCCACAATCAATCTGTATATACAGTTCAGTGGGATTATTCCTTCTTATTTAGTGTTTATCAACTAATCCCATGTGGACTGATTTTATGTATATACTCATACTGTGAGAACCACAAGCCTCATTTAAATCATCATGTAATCCCAAAATCCAGGTAATTGATGGATTTTGGGAACAGAAGCAGATTTATTTTTAAATCTCTAATTCAAATCGCTAAAGAGAAAAAAGTTGAATTTATCAGACAATCATATACACAGTAATTCAGGCATACATACCAATAGATAATCTCATATTTTTGCAGCACTTTTATCTTGTTTCAGCTTTAACACAGATGTACGGCACCAACTGAGAACAGTCACACAGGATGGACTGGGAAAATGTTGGCATATTCATGATCATAGATAGTGAAAGCATATTTGTAATTATTATACAAATTCAAGAGACTGATACCAAGTAGGTGAAAGCAGTAGCAGCACACTAGAGAAAAAGGAGGTGGGAAAAAAAAGACTACGACGACTCCCTGCAAATGGTCCAACTTAAATGGACTCCATACAGCAAACATAACTACCAATTTGAGCCTTCTTAACTGAAAATATACATTATAAATGTCTTAACAAAACTTATTAGCTTACGAAAAATTATGTTAGTAAAGCCTAGTTTATATTGCAAAGAAGTGTTTACTTTCTAATAAGACAGACCCCTACACCTTGACCAAGAGGTTTCGTAGGTTGGAGAGGTCAGTCTTGCTGCAGAAGAACCTTTTACCTCAAATGTAAGTTTCGCTATTGTCAAAAAATGCATATATATATATATATATATATATATATATATATATATATATATATATATATATATATATATATAAATATAACCTTCCCACAAAATCGAACGCACTAGCTAGGAACCAGCCCAACACTGCCGAGATAGATTTTAGGATCAAAGGAGTGCTTTATGTGGGTAGGTCTCCAGGCATGTGCATAATCCATTCTATGCCTCAAAGCTGTGAAATACAGCGAGCATATGCACGTATAAAGTGTTTTTTGGGATTTAGGAATGAAATGCATAGTGGGCTCATTTGCATTTCTCTGCCCAGTTTACCACAGTGCAGTGAAATAACGATTTGCAGGTAATAAATGTTTTACTTAATTTTTCGACATTTAAATGTGAACACAATTGTACTATTTATTTACTATACTGTGAAGGGCTTCTTACTCACCCACCAACTTGCCCAACTAAAGTGAGTGTGTGTGAGTGAGTGTGTGTGAGTGTGTGTGAGTGAGTGTGTGAGTGAGTGTGTGAGTGAGTGTGAATGTGTGAGTGAGTGTGTGTGAGTGAGTGTGTGTGAGTGAGTGTGTGTGAGTGAGTGTGTGTGAGTGAGTGTGTGTGAGTGAGTGAGTGTGAGTGAGTGAGTGTGAGTGAGTGTGTGTGAGTGAGTGAGTGAGTGTGAGTGAGTGAGTGTGAGTGTGTGTGTGTGAGTGTGTGTGTGTGAGTGTGTGTGTGTGAGTGTGTGTGTGTGAGTGTGTGTGTGTGAGTGTGAGTGTGTGTGTGTGAGTGTGTGTGTGTGAGTGTGTGTGTGTGAGTGTGTGTGTGTGAGTGTGTGTGTGAGTGAGTGTGTGTGTGAGTGAGTGTGTGTGTGAGTGTGTGTGTGAGTGTGTGTGTGAGTGTGTGTGTGAGTGAGTGTGTGTGTGAGTGTGTGTGTGAGTGTGTGTGTGAGTGTGTGTGTGTGAGTGTGTGTGTGAGTGTGTGTGTGAGTGTGTGTGTGTTAGCTTCAGAAAGGCAGATTTTCTATTTTGTTTAACAAAACTGCCAAGAACAAGTTCCATCAGAGACAAGAAGAGGTGACTAGTATATTTCATATGAGCAATTATGTCAGGGCACCCTTGAGGGCCTTATTACTGGTGCTACTTAAAAATAGTTTTCTCTACTATTTGTGAATCACATCATGGGGCTGTACAATATTTCTTCTTATGACAGAGCTGGACAAATCCCTGAACTACAGGATTACCGGTATAATGACAGAGAAAATGCTATAAGACCGAGGTTGACAGATTTATCTGCACCTTAGGGCCCGGCCAGGTTTGATAGCAGCCAGTTAAACATTATACATAGAAATAAATTATATAGAGATAGATATAGATAGATATATAGATATAGAGAGAGACGTGTTAACTTATGTACAGTGATACAGAATATGTTTGCGCATTATAAATGCATCATAATAATAATAATAATAATAATAATAATAAACCACTCTGAGATCAACCTCTTTTAGCCACTTGTGGTCTCACACTAGAGTGATCCAGCCCTGAAATACCAGGCAATTCTATCCTGAACAGGAGAAACAGCAAACCCCAGATGTACGTTTTGGCCTTAGTTGGGCCTTATCAGTAGGGTGTAGATGAACTCCCTAAGCATAGAAGGTAAGGAGTCCATGTCTGGATACACACAAGGCAATCCCAGAACGAGTTTAATAAGAGCAGACAAGACTAGCCTGCTAATTTTTCTTCCATCAGACCTAGGTTTCTATGAATGGAAAAGTAACACTTTTTGAACATTTTTTTTAACAAAGTCTAAAATTATAATCTAAAAACATTTTAATGGAATTTCTGTGTGAATTAAAAAAAAAAAAAAAAATCAGAGTTCCAGTTATTGTGTCTGTTTTGCCAGAAGAATCGAGATCCAGGTGTCTATTCAAACTTTAAACCAAATCTCTAATACAGGGGTGTCCAAACTCTGTCCTGGAGGGACACACACATATGCCTGGATTTGATGATATCCCTGCTGTGCACAGGCGATTCAATCACTTCTTCAGTCATCCTGATTGACTCACCTGTGCACAAAAAGGATATCTTCAAATCCAGGCCGGAGTTTGGACACCCCTGCTCTAATATAAAGACAGAGTCATAGCTTCCGAGGGTGGCCAGTGTGACTGAGCAAAAACAAGTAAAAAACAAAGCCAGTGTGTGAAGAACTAACAAGGAAGTACAGTGAGAAACCATGGTATAAGCAAGTAGTGCTAAATAAATAAGAGTCATAGGCTGATAAAACAGTCAAGTCCCACAGTTAAAGGCATATGGAAGGTTCCCTGTTTTTAATATTAAAATAAACTATATAAGTGTGTGTTTGCATATCTAAACATTATTATATTAACAAGTGTTTCTGTAGTGTCTTTTAGTACTAGCCAATCACAGATTGTCTTTCAGCAGCATTTCAAAATGTGCTGTTGAGAAACAGTCAGTGATTGGCTAATACATGGACTATTTGGAAGACTTCAGTGAGTAAAGCTTTTAAGCACTTGTTAATAAAATGCTAAGTTATGCAAACACTTAGGTCGTTTATTTTAATATTAAAACCTTCAATATCCCTTTTATGGTCAAATTGTGTATAGACACAAATGAATTCAACAGCTATGAGCAAGAACTAACATTTTGGGAGCCATGATTTCTTTCGCATGAGATTTCTTAAGCTCTGATTTAATGAATTTAGTAGAAAATATAAGAAAAATGAAATTTTATACAAGATCCAATTAAATACTCATGTTCTTACTGCACATATACAAGACAGGGCAACTTCCATATGTCCGAGTGGAAACAAGAATATAAAGTGCTTATAAAACAAAACTGAAGTAGTAACCAGAACAAATTAAAGTTTATCTTAAGGAACCATTGTAGGCATATAATTAAAACTCATTATTTTTAAGAACTTCACTTGATAACGAGCAAATGTGAAAAATAATAAATATAGTTTTTAAATATTTAACTGCAGTACTCTTTTCCTTTCCTCAACTGTTACTTTCAGCTGATATCTCAGTAAGGTCTGTCCAGAGTAATAGTGGCCCCCATTGGAGTATAAATTTAAATCTGTACACTTTAATATTTAAAAACCTTTTGTTCAAAATATATTGTAAATATGCAGTGGTCCTTTCACTCCACTGCTGTTCTCCCAATCTGGGCTATTGCGTATACAGGGAATAATACAATATTTGACAAGCAGAAGAAAAAAAATAGAATCAAAAGTATCTGTAATTTTACGGATTAATCTTAGTTTTAGGATCAAGACACTACTAAAGACACAGGAGCAGCTTCTACAAGCAGTGGTCTGAAGTCTGAGACATTGGTCTGTCTTTTCGGAAGCAAGTGTATTATAATCATAGAGCGCAGATGTCATTTCCTGGACAAAATTAGACCGCACTTAATTAAGAACTGTAAGCACAGCCCAAAGCTCAGCGCAAAACAGAACCAACCCAGAAAACATAAGCGGCATAGCCCAAAGCTCAGCGCAAAACAGAACCAACCCTGAAAACATAAGCGGCACAGCCCAAAGCTCAGCGCAAAACAGAACCAACCCTGAAAACATAAGCGGCACAGCCCAAAGCTCAGCGCAAAAAAGAACCACCCCAGAAAACATAAGCGGCATAGCCCAAAGCTCAGCGCAAAACAGAACCAACCCTGAAAACATAAGCGGCACAGCCCAAAGCTCAGCGCAAAAAAGAACCACCCCAGAAAACATAAGCGGCACAGCCCAAAGCTCAGCGCAAAAAAGAACCACCCCAGAAAACATAAGCGGCACAGCCCAAAGCTCAGCGCAAAACAGAACCACCCCAGAAAACATAAGCGGCACAGCCCAAAGCTCAGCGCAAAAAAGAACCACCCCAGAAAACATAAGCGGCACAGCCCAAAGCTCAGCGCAAAAAAGAACCACCCCAGAAAACATAAGAGGCACAGCCCAAAGCTCAGCGCAAAACAGAACCAACCCAGAAAACATAAGCGGCATAGCCCAAAGCTCAGCGCAAAACAGAACCAACCCTGAAAACATAAGCGGCACAGCCCAAAGCTCAGCGCAAAAAAGAACCAACCCTGAAAACATAAGCGGCACAGCCCAAAGCTCAGCGCAAAAAAGAACCACCCCAGAAAACATAAGCGGCACAGGCCAACGCTCAGCGCAAAAAAGAACCACCCCAGAAAACATAAGCGGCACAGCCCAAAGCTCAGCGCAAAAAAGAACCACCCCAGAAAACATAAGCGGCACAGCCCAAAGCTCAGCGCAAAAAAGAACCACCCCAGAAAACATAAGCGGCACAGCCCAAAGCTCAGCGCAAAAAAGAACCACCCCAGAAAACATAAGCGGCACAGCCCAAAGCTCAGCGCAAAAAAGAACCACCCCAGAAAACATAAGCGGCACAGCCCAAAGCTCAGCGCAAAACAGAACCAACCCAGAAAACATAAGCGGCACAGCCCAAAGCTCAGCGCAAAACAGAACCAACCCTGAAAACATAAGCGGCACAGCCCAAAGCTCAGCGCAAAAAAGAACCAACCCAGAAAACATAAGCGGCACAGGCCAAAGCTCAGCGCAAAACAGAACCAACCCTGAAAACATAAGCGGCACAGGCCAACGCTCAGCGCAAAAAAGAACCACCCCAGAAAACATAAGCGGCACAGCCCAAAGCTCAGGGCAAAAAAGAACCACCCCAGAAAACATAAGCGGCACAGCCCAAAGCTCAGCGCAAAACAGAACCAACCCAGAAAACATAAGCGGCACAGCCCAAAGCTCAGCGCAAAACAGAACCAACCCAGAAAACATAAGCGGCACAGCCCAAGAATCAGGGCAAAACAGAACCAACACAGAAAACATAAGCGGCACAGTCCAAAGCTCAGCACAAAACAGAACAAACCAAGAAAACATAAGCGGCACAGCCCACAAATCAGGGCAAAACAGAACCAACCCAGAAAACATAAGCGGCACAGCCCAAAGCTCAGTGCAAAACAGAACAAACCCAGAAAACATAAGCGGCACAGCCCAAAGCTCAGTGCAAAACAGAACAAACCCAGAAAACATAAGCGGCACAGCCCAAAGCTCAGCGCAAAACAGAACCAACCCAGAAAACATAAGCGGCACAGCCCAAAGCTCAGCGCAAAACAGAACCAACCCAGAAAACATAAGCGGCACAGCCCAAAGCTCAGCGCAAAACAGAACCAACCCAGAAAACATAAGCGGCACAGCCCAAAGCTCAGCGCAAAACAGAACCAACCCAGAAAACATAAGCATTATGCTCAGTTGCATAACCAGAAATAGTACATATATACAATAAATACCCAAATCAGGTTAATACTTTGCCTAAATTGTAGTAAAATACTTGCCCAGTGGTGACCAAATTGGGGAGGTGGGATTAAATTGTTTAATTATAAATCTTATGTTTTTAAATAAGTCAATTAATAGTTTAAAAACACTTAAATTACCAAAAAGTCCCCATTTGTGCTCTGCACCATTAGATAATAGGGTAACAAAGATGCCAATCGCTTGAAGGCTAGTAAAGAGTAATAATATGTACTTGAATGTAGTGTTTCTATAGGGTAGTGCCAGGTGCCTATGTAGGCCCCCCTGGGGGTGTGGAAACCATGTTTTAAATATAAAATATGTATGTGTATAGAATGGATCAATGTAATATGTTTCTGATAGAAGTAGCAAGTAATTACAATTGTACTATTGGTGCTGAATTCATGGAGTTATGATCAGTTGAAGTCAGGCCACTTCAGTGTGTTGCCTCTGACCGAATAAGTAATAAGCTTGGTACCATGTGAAACATAATGAATATTAATTAGAATTAGGTGTAGAAGCTTTTAATCAAGTAGTGTTAATTGATTTCTAACTACTTGTGACTACTCTAGCAGCCTTAGTAGTATCAGAGCAGGTAGCACAGAGCGAATATTGCTGTCTGTGGTGATCGGAAGGCTAATAGTGATCAAAGTATCTTGTCAGTGGGGTGAGGCACTTCTCCCTAGTGGGTCACCCACATCTGGATGAGTTCACATAAGTCAGGTGGAGACTAACAACCGTCCAAGAGTTCTCCCCTACTCGAATAGCGTATAAAACAATGATGGGTTGTTGCGGTTCTCCTCAAATAGGCGGTGTGCAGATACCTCTAAATGACACTATTCACAACGGTGTCTTTGAAATAGGTAGATATAAAACAAAACAAAAAGTGAGGGGACAGAGAGCAAATCACTTAGAAGGCTGTGCGCGCTCTCCCTCTCCTTGTTTTGTTTTAGAGAAAATACGTACAATACAACATAGGTTACAACTCTTCAAATAAGTTTTTGTTCACTCCAGGAGGAAGGTACAATCTCTAAACCCACATAGCTCAGTTGTGTTATATGAAGGTGCTCCACCTGGACAGGTGTGCCAAGGAGTCTGTTCAGTACCACACAAAAAACACATTTGTAGACATTCATGTAATAAAAGGGAAGTGTTGCATAAACTTGTGAATCGCTGGTGGTATTCATACCTTTCAAAAGGAGTCAGAAAGAACTTTACGTCTGACTGAGACCCAAAGCACGACATGCAATGGAAACATAACTGCACTATACCACAAGCGTGTTATATCTGAGATCTAAGCAAAATGGAAAGGTCACAACAGGACTGCTCTGTTATAGTCAAAGAAGATTTCATGTGAGTGGTGGTGTAAAAACCGAAGGATATTATAATATTATGAAGAAAGAAGACGACTACTGCTTTATTAATCTTAGAGCTCCAATACATTTTACTTATGGCTCTTAAAAAGCCACCTGAAAGTACATTTTGTTATCTACTTAAAGGGAATTTGAAAACAGTTTGCTTTGTCAGGAACTTGGAGACATCACAGATTATTTTTTTTTGCATGAAGAGATACTAAAAAGTTATATGGGAGTTTCCATGCTGCTTATATCAGAACACACATTACATGGAGTCACTCTATGCACATATTTTATTTATGTTAAAAAATGGTTTCCACACCCCCACAGGTAACCTACATACTGGCACTAACCAATAGAAACACTGCATTCAAGTACATTTTGTAACGCTATACTAACCTTCAAGCCATCAGCAGCACTGCCTAAGCTACTTCCTTGTGGTGGAAACAAGAGACTACACATCCCATGATGCTTTGGGTCCCCAAACAAGGCAACAAAAGTTGTAGCTGCCTCCGATTGGCCACAATGAATTATGAATGTTATGCTAATTTAACTTGGATTTTCAGGGTAATTGCTTCTGAAAATGAACTGACATTAAGCTAAAGTGATTTGGGAATCTCTAGGGTAAGTTTGTTAATGTTTATTTGTTTTATGCAAAAAGTTGTTTGCATACACTACTGATTCTCCTCTATCAAATACATTCATAATCCATGACATTTCTATATATCTTGAAGTGGGACAATATATGATCTATGATATACTAATTATTTAGATTGCTCTACTGCATATACATATAATACATGGATATTTTTTTTTTTTATTGTCTGGCACCAAAATGTCATATTTTATCATACTCCATACTTCTGTAGTATGGAGAAAAACATTATTTAAAAACAGAAAGGCATAAATTAAAACTTTTTTTTGCAAACGTTTGAGAGGCATAATTTTTAACATCTAATCCGCATTGTTTTTGAGAAACAGATCTCCGGAAAGCTTGTCACTTTATATAAAATGTGGGTCCTATAAAAAGGTATCAGTGTAAACTGAAATACTCATAATTGTCCTTAATCTCTATAAACAAACTCTTCCAAAGCTCCCAAGAAAATGTTGGGTACATTTGAATTTAAAGTTATGATTCCATAACATACAAAATACATAAAAAATTGCTACAAAATTAATTTAAAAGATGATATTTTCTTTTCAAACAAGGGAATATGGAGATTTTTTTCTCACCACAATATATGATCTGCACAATTACTCATCATATTGGACTTAAATGAAAAACAGACCTTAAAAGCACAAACATGTTCAGCTTCTGACAGTTTAACCACAACATCACATTATACTTCCTTTTTTATGCTGATAAACCTAGGCCTGATTTCTTCCTCTTTGGGGCTGCAGCCAGTTCAGACAAACCTGTTTATGTTTTTAATCTCCCAAAAGATTTTTCTGTTGAATTGGGTTGGAGATCCATCATTTGTCGCTGGCAGATTTAATCACTACTTTAATAAACCACCATAAAAAACATCGTAAAGAAGTCAGGGCAGTAACTATAAAACAACTAAACTGTACGACATGGAGCTTGACAATATTTATAACCGTGGTGGAGACAAACATAAAAAGGAGACAAGCGGGGTTTTTTCCCCCATAGAAATGACAGAACGTTTTGGACCCAGATAAAGGGTTAATTTAAAACATATATAACAAAGTTTTTAAAAATATTTAGGAGCCAGAAACGTTTAGTGCCTCATGAGGTTATCTGCTGATAATATGTATACTGCAGAGAACAAGTTTATATGAAATTTAGGAGCCAGAATACTAGCGAGGAAGGAAGTTGTTACTTGATACTTGAGTGGGTTGCTAGTTCCTTCTCCAGTAGATAGTGATTTGTCTGACCTCTCTGTTAAGACCTGCCCATCTTGGGTGACCCTTTATGGTATAGCTCACAGCTTCACTGAGGTCCACACGCCCCTTCACCGCCAAAAGGCCAAAGGCGCTTAGAGCGGGACTCACAATGAGGGCTGAGAGTGCACAGAGGAGCAAAAGTACACAAGGGGAGAGGCTCGCAATGAGCGCCAAAGGTACTCCGAGGACTAAAAGCCTTATATTGTGTGGCAAACATGTCAGCCTTACAATTTTATTGCTGTCATTTTTGACTGAGAAGTGGCTAGTATAAAGATAAAGATATGCAGATTTCTGGTAAAAATAGAAAGCTTGAAAATGACACACCTAAGACCACGGGCGAAGCTGTTGAATGGAAGGCCCTGGTGCAAAATAGTAAGAGAACCCACTTGCACATCTCTATATTATAATAATAAGAGTACATATAAATGGACCTAGTTAGAGAAACAAAATGTTTTATAGCCATCTGCAAATGGGAGCTAATTATTCTCTGTGCCGGCACGTTTCATCCGCGAAAATGCCAATGCATTCAAAAGATCATACTGGAGAAGCAACTGGGGAAATGAGAAAGGGAGTCCTGTGTGTATGTAAAATAAGCATCTTGCCAGAGAGTCCTCTGGATGCCAAAGGGATTCCCCAGAATCAGAAATAGCTGTTACTGCTTTATCCTGGTCCGATGATGGTACGATCTGAAAAACTGGAATATATAACCAACTTGGATTGATGCCCCCTGCCAATTGTGAGTCTTGCAATGTGTGTCTTATTCCAAAAGTGAAGTATCAAAAAAAAAAAAAAAAATATATATATATATATATATATATATATATATTATTTTTTATTTTTTGCTAAAACGTTTAAGAGTATCTAAAAAAAAAAAATAGGATTTATTATCCAGCAAAGGTAAAGCCAAGCACTTTTGATGGGGGGTACCAATTGGGATTACTAGACTTGTAGTCATTGTTACACATACAAATGTATTTTCTTAATGCATGATGTAAGCTCTGGGACTTTACTGTCCTTATAATACAGTATTCTGTAAGGCTCTACATCCTGTGCATTAGCAGTTACAGAACACTAAGGATATAAATATAGTATGTGGACACATTTTTGGCTGTAACCGTATGTTCACACTTCCTTTAAGTGTATGATCACGCAACGTGTGAAGTCTTTCACCCCAATAACATAATGTACGAGAATGAATAGTCACCCAAGCTAAAAGGAGTTCACAACAATGTATAAACACTGGGGTTTTATTAAATAGATTCAATTAGCATTAAACGACCACTGTAGTGTATTTACAAGTAAAGTTTGTTGGGCATAGCGTTATTAAAACAGTTTGCGGTTAAAAATGAATACAAGTTCACATATTTTCTTAGTGTTTAAACTGTCAGTTTTCTCCTCAAGCAGAATTATATTTCTCCTTCTACCTATCAGTAGCATGGCCAGCTCCTCCTCTTCCACAGAACAAAGCCTGTTTTGTTGCCCCATTATCTATCAAAATACTTCCCCTACCTTTTCCTATTTAATTCACCTCTGTGTCCGTTATGTTTGTGGAACTACTGAAAAACAGTAACATTTTAAGAACTATTGCTCTCTGTCTCCCGGGTTTTCTCAAGCCCTGGATTAGGCAAATAACTGAACATTGAAAATGATCTGAATCATGAACACAAAATCATTAAACTACCGAGACACTGTAATGCGTACTTTCTAATTAACAAATGACCGTCACAATCTATTATTATCTCCCCCGGCATAAAAGGCAGTCAGCAGTGGCTTCCGTGCTTTGTGGTTAAGTGTGTACAAGTGCTTTATGATTAAATATGCTTTTCTTTTTCTACAGTACACTTGTAGAGACTTGCAAGATCTAAGTCTCGAGTGTGTACTGTAATTATAAATATAAAAAAATACCTCTAGTACTTGGTTTAGAGATTCAGCTTTTGCTAAAAACTGGCTATTACCAAACATTACACAGGTCAAATACAAAAAAAAAAAAACATAACTTTATTTTATTAAATATACTGGCCTATTAACCTAGAGATATCCCCAATGTTACATTCCAACTGCAAGTTTAGACATACAGGGGAGTCATTAAATAGCATAGATTGATAAGACAGGAATAACGGCGAGAGCGAGTAGTGACCCCAAATACTAAGTTCTACCTCTAAACAGATGCTGGGCGCCACGTCGCCATGGTGACTAGAAATCAGTCTAGCGACAAGTATTTCCCTCCTTACATTCTTAAACTACTATATATTTTATTCAAGTTTTATTTATATTCCGTAGTGAAAGAGACATGTATAAAGTGTGTTTTGGATTTAAGAGTTACAATACAATGTGGGTTCATTTGCATGTCCCTGCCCAGTTTTCCCAGAGTGCAATGCATCAACTCAAATTAATTTTTTAGACATTCAAATGGAGTCACTAATGTACTATTCATTGTTTGTACTACTACATAAAAACACAGTAATAATATGGTTTACTCAGGGGCACGTCATACGCGCACTGGAGACCAGAGCGCCATCATCGGGGTGATGAGAACTGCGCTCTGTGCTATCGCCTGCTCTATCTCATATTTACTCCACCTGCTTGCTGGAGGCTGCCAAGGCTAAGGTAAGGGGCTATATATATGGGGGGTAGTGAGACTAGCATGTGTATTGTATGTAATGTCACTGTCATTGTGTGCATGTGTCACTAGGAGCATGTTTATCTCTACATACATGTTAAACATGCAATACAACATGCTCCTAGTGACACATGCACACAATGCCTGGCCCACATGGCACGCTGTTACCTTAGCCTTGGCAGCCTCCTGTAAATATGAGATGGGGGCCTCTGTGGCAGATGGGATGCAAGCTGGAGCGCAGAGCGTCATCTGGGCGCAGTTCTCGGCGTCCTGATCTGCAGCAAGCAAAGTTATGCGTGCTGCTTTACTCAGTTCTGTGTATTGTCTTCTTGAGACATGCAAGTAATAACTTTTATTTTCTTTGTGGATATACATTGGAGGGTTTTCAATCACCGTTCTACCAACCATAACATATTTAGTATATGGAAATAAAGATATGCCATGTTCTAGATACCAGGATAATGTGTTGAGCCCTGGTCTACCCAGTTTACAGCAATCATATTAACAAGTCAATTAGGATTTATTTTCCACAAAATCAGCTACATACAATTAGAATATTCACGTAAATTTAGCTCTTTGGTAATTTCTATTCTTTGCTTCCACCTCAAGCCAACATGTTATGCCGGGTTTGGATAAATGGTAAGCATTCAACGAACACCACTGCCGTTTGATTTATACCAAGCCTATTTTGTCACTAGGGTGACATTCAAAAATGAAATACCGTGCCATTTCGTGATGTCACCAAAGAAATCATAGGTCACACTGGGTTATGTATACTCTGACACAGCAGAGCAGCACGCTCCACCACTTATCAGATTTACATTTCTTTACTTCATCTGTAAAATTAAAAAAATGATTGCTAAATATAATAAACTAGCGAATTGCCCGTCAAAAAATGACAGCAATGAAATTGTAAGTTAGCTAATGCTGTTTGGTGTGTAGTACTGAAATATATAATACATTAATAAATGAATATACTTTACCTATTTTGAAGCATTGTGTTGAAGAGCTGGCAATCTGTTTTGATGTTGCTGCAGCATTAGTGGTGTGGAGCTGCTGTGTAAGCATGCTGAATGTGTGTAGTGTAATAGTGTGCGTAGACCAAACCGTTAGCGTAGTTGTGTACTTCCGCATTGGCGTAAAATGCCGGGTAATGTGTGGTATGCGTCTTAACGGAGTATCCGTAGGTCGTTTGTGGTGTTTTGCGAGTTTCTTGTGGTGTTTTGCGTGTTTAGAGTGCTGTAGCCTCGTTTTCGTTTTGTTCGGCGGCCATTTTTTCTCTCGCTTAGCGAATTTTTTAGTGTTCAAACTCTTTTATTTTTAGTTAAATAAAGCTGTAAGTTGTTTTTTTGAGATCCTGGATGTTTCCTCTTGCTGTAGGTAAGCTTTTTATGTATGTGGTGTGTGTATTGATTGTGTTTTGAATTTTGTAATGTTCGCGAGTTGCGTCCGATTGTTGCGAGGTCGTAATGTGTGGTAACGTCTCGTATGTTGTTTGCGTTGCTTGGTAAAGTTTGCGAGAGTCGTAGTTGTTGTGTCGTGTTTGCGTTGCGACGTAAAGTGTGCGAGGGTCGCAGTTGCTGGCAAGGAGCGCCTTTGGCGCTCCATACCAGCAACCGAGGCCCTCGCCCGCTGCCCTCGCTATGCGAGCCGGCAAGCGTGAGCAACGGCTCTGGCTGGCTCGCCTGCTACCACCATTTATTTTAAAATGATTCATGATATTATACATAGGGGGCATCTATGGAGTGTATGCTTTTTAGATTTTAGTGCAATGGTCATATTTTTACAGATATAGTTCCAATGGTCAATTGGAACCAATATGCTAATACCAATATATGACCAGGTATATGGGAGCAACTGTCACAAGGAAATGCTTACACACAACAAATTTCCATTTTAGAATTTACTTTACTATTTTGTAAATATTGGTCTCTAGCCATGGTAAGGTGAATTGGGAAACGCGGTGTTACATTTTTAGGCCAATGTTATCCCCATTGGCTTGAAACGTGCTGTGTTAAAGTGATTTCCCTTGGCAACAAACTTTTGCTCAGGGAGTAATTGTTTGGCCTCATCTAATGAGATTTTATTTTTGGACTGTCTCTCTGCTTTTGACCGTGTTGGGGTGGAAACAATCAACTCAACTGGATGCAGATATTCTATCTTTAAAGTGTGAATTAAGTCTTGCATATTGCCATCTCAAAGCATTACAAAGATGATTTTTTTTTAAATGATAAATTAATATTGGCTCCTCCTTATTAAAGCATATTAAGTAAAGTGTAGTACCCCACTCTGGATCGCTACCTTGTCATGGTGAAGGGGCTTGTGTACCTCAATGAAGCGATGAGATAAACCATGTAGGGTCACCCTAGATAGGCAGGTCATAGCAAAGAGGTCAAACAGAAGAAGGAACTGGCAACCCACTCCAGTATCTTTACCAAGAAAATCTCATAGATGAGCACAACCAGAGACATAACAAATGTGCCTGGTTGCTGTGGTCAATGTGGTCACAGAGAGTTGGATACAACTTAGTGACTAAACAGCAACAACAACAAAAAGTGGGGTACTGTGTTAGTTTTCTGTTCTGAGGCTATTTCAGTGGAGATGATACCCATTAATGGCAGAGTTGGATTAGATTTAAAGTTTTTAAAGTCAAAGCCCCTTCCTCAAAGCAAGTTCTCAAGATAAAGTTTGAGAAACTGCTTTGAAAAACTTGAAAGCTGGCAATCTAATTCAACTCAGTTAGCCAATAACTAGTATCATCTCCACTGAAATTGTTTTCTTAACAGTAAGTATAGAAACTGCATATTATATTTTATGAAAGCATTGCACTATTGTTCTACATCCTGATGATGAATGGATATTAAAACCCTGCTTTACTACTTCAGTTTATTAATACCTTGCATCTGAGCAGCTCATAAATATGTTTCTATTCATCAGATACAGGATATGCTCTGAAACATGCACAGAGTACGTTCTTAGTATAATTTATTATGAGCATATTCATTAACCAGCAACTGCCTGCAGCAATAAATCTTATTTTAGATAAAGCTAAATAGATGGAGCACGGTGCATATAATTTATACAAACAAAAATTCAGTTTCAGCTGACAACTTAATATGAGAGGGGCGAATCTACTAATACACGATCACAAGGAGCGAAACTGGG
Source organism: Discoglossus pictus (assembly GCA_027410445.1). Taxonomy (NCBI): domain Eukaryota; kingdom Metazoa; phylum Chordata; class Amphibia; order Anura; family Alytidae; genus Discoglossus; species Discoglossus pictus. The sequence goes on along the minus strand of CM050166.1, from coordinate 29,945,184 downwards.
AACCACGGACAATGTCAGGGAGCAAAGATCATGTACAAAATCACATTACTATCTAAAGGAATACACAAGACGGGGGTCTCGTAAGGGATATTATTATAATCATCCTTTATTGGTAATGCACCAACATATTCCGTAGCGCTATTCCAGGGTTAAGTACAAGGTAAATACAACATTTACATATTGCAAAAGAATGAAGGGTCGAAGTTAGAATTATACAATTATTATTACTAGTAACTTACCCATGGGGTCATAGGTTAGGTTTGATTATCTGTTCTGTCTGCCTCTGCGCCCTCTGCCAACTGATAACTATTATATTGGATTTATTATTATTCACAAGTCTATAAAACAGCTATTCATTTCAGTTACTGGCAGAGGAATGTTAGAGAAACGGGAGTGTTTCTAAGGATTAAGCTATTTATGATAAAAATAATAATTCAGTAGGGAAGTATATTCCAGAAAAAGAGCAATACAAGAATAAGAGGTCATGATTTGGTGTTTGAACATTTAGGGGGAATATGTGAAAGTATTCCCCTTCTGGGTCGCTACCTTGTGGTGATGGGGCTTGTGTACCTCAATGAAGCGGTTTGCTATACTATGTATGGTCACCCAAGATGGGCAGGTCACAGCAGAGAGTTCAGACAAATCGTGGTCAACTGGAGAAGGAACTAGCACACACTCCAATATCCAGAAAACCTTATAAATAAGCACAACCAGAGACATAATTGTGCCCAATGTGCTGCTGCAGTATATAGTATCATGGAGAGTCGGACACAACTGAACAACATGTGAAAGTATTGAGTTACAGAATGGGTTATAGATAAGTGCAACATCCTTCTAGTAAGTTCACACAAAGAGCGATTTTATGCACAAATTAGCTGAAATGTTCACCCTTTGATGTAATGTCTTTATGAACCGCAATTACAATTAGCAGTGAGGGTAATAACAAAGACAAGCATGCCCAGTTAATAGTAACAGAAACATTTAATGGAATAATTAAATATCTGTCACTATTAGTGTTTTTCATCTCGCCAAGTCTATCTTCTTTAACTTACATACACCTAATCTTAAATAATTGCTGTCGATAATGTCATTACCTCAGAGGAGAGCTATTTCTGTTATGTAATAAATAAATTAACTTCTTTATCAATTTGAAGGCTCTTTTACTTAAAATTACAACCAACTGCAGATATATTTACATTCCCAATGTACTTGTCATCCATGCAATAACTGGAACCATGTCTGTTTCACTTTGAATTTCATAAGAAAAAAATATTAGAATTACGATATTCTGGATAGAATTCAATGAGCATATTAACCTGTTATTTATCAGTACCTGTTATATAGCTGTGCAAGATAGACAAGTATTAAAATGGACGGTCACCAAAATAATCAAGTGTTTTTTTAGGTTATTCTTTATTCTGACGTTCAGTTGTTTCCATCTCTCTAACACACAGAGCACATCTTTATGTCCATGGTCATGCTGATCCACTTGGCTTTCATGGCAGAGATACTGGAGTGGGTTACCAGTTCCAGCATACAACTACTGGTATTCCCAGGTGGTCTCCCATCCAAGTACTGACAAAGCACAGCCATACTCCGCTTCAGGGTAGTTTGACCGATTGGTTCCCTGACTGGAATTGAACTCAGGTCGCAGCAGTGAAAGCACTGAATCCTAACCACTGGGCCACCGGGGGAACCCAGATATTTCTTAAAGAGCATGAAAAACTGGCTGTTGCGTTATTCTTTATTTGCCCCTAAAGTGAATCCTTCCTGGGAAATCCCATGTTGTTGCAATTATATGCAAATGATTGGCTAATGCACATTAAAAAGCTGTTTTGATGCGCTAATTATGATTACAGGCTGCTTGTCTGTCTATGTAGTGGCCAAAATAAAGACCCCAATGTCACCTGGTAGTTAGACACCTCCCTACCCCATCCAGCATACAGAGTAGTGCATACAGGGACAACAAAATCAAAGTATTTCAGAAATAATTTACTGTAGAGGAAAAATGTTGTTACAATCTATAGCCAGTTTTTAATACTCTTTAAAATTAAATCAGCTTCCTGTTCCCTTTAAATGGAAATTTCAGGCACAGAAAAGCAACCAAACAACAATGCTGTGAAATAGGCTACCTAGATCTAAATATCATTACTGTATAAAATGAGCCAATGAAAGAACAATGTGTGAAACAATCTCATTATATATATATATACACACACACACACACACACACATCTAAATACAATGCCATGCAGTCAATAAAGGACGATTTCCAGCATTAATCTACCTTTATCCGTCTATGACACGTAAGAAAACTGACAAAGAGAAGAGGTCTGCTAATCATGGTATTTATATCTCCATATTTTACTAGGACATATGGCTGTGGCTTGGAAAATAAGTGAATGGGTTTACCACGCAGAGGAATGAGTGACAGCTACGCTGTAATAACAAACAGAAATAATACCTAGTATTTACACAGCGCCTTTCAATTAGTATGCATGGCAGCCTCTCAAAGGGAGAGAGGAGAAAAGGATGGTATTAGCTTACCAACCTGTAATTGGGTAATAATACGGCAAAAGGGAGATTAAGTGATTTGCCCAGGATCACACAGTATGGCCTGTGCTGGGATAAAGACTGTCAAGCGCCGTAACCGCGACACCATTTTTATTTCAGATGGATGTGTATGAGTGACTATACCAGGTGAAGGAATTTACCATAACACGGCTGTGTCACAATAACAGAAACAATGAACAAAGAAAGCTTATGACGCAGTTGTCTATGTGGAAGTGAAGGAGATACACATGATCGTTCACTGTGCACCACACTGTGCCACCTTATCTGATACCATTTTGCATGTAGCGTAAATTCTAAATTACAGCGGGGAACGGGTTAATTGAGGATTTGTAAGGAGGAGAATAGCGTTGCAAGCCACCCTTGACCTGAAAAGGCCAGGGCTTATGTAAAAACTGCACTGAATGAATGGCCTTGTTATGTAGTGAAAGAGAATCATCTCCACGTACAAACACATTAACACTGGAAAAATTCAACAAACGGCGCAGAAAAAAAAAAAAACGCATCCACTAACAACAACAAACCGCAGCTGAAAAAGCCCAAGCCCCACACAATGCCGAGGAAACAAATGCAGACGCTTAGTTCAGACTGTCCATTATACTGGATGAAATCAGGCTCAAAATGCAGTCTCTGTTATATCTAAACATTAGCAGGGCTTATACTGCAGCTCACACAAACATGTCTGTGTCGCTGGAGATGATTTGCAAAAGATTATTATTCCCGTGGGCAAGACACAGAATACTGCTTGATTTCTGTCTGTGGAGACCAAGGTCAAAGAGAGAGCAGCTGAAGACCCTACTGCTACAACAAGATAATGACAAAGGAACGCTTGGACGTGTTAAGTCATGGTTAGGGTCAAAGGTGAGGAAGATGTGGTATAAAATAATGTGGGGTTAGGAGGAAGACAGTGATTAGGAGGGAGATAATGATAATAAAACAACCTGCCGGATCGCTCGCTGTCTTGTCATGGTGATTTAATGAAGCTGTACCATGTAGGGTCACCCAAAAGGAGTCGAGATCAGACAAATGGCGTCCCACTAGAAGGAACTGGCACCCACTCCAGTATCTATGCCAAGATAACCTTTCGGATAAGCACAACCAATAACGATAGATGTGCTGCGGCCCAAAGGGTTACGGCGAGTTGGACACGACTGAATAATGATAAAAAGTGCCTAATGCCATTTGTAATTTGGGTATGATCTCTGTCAGACAGCTGACAACAGAATGGCATGACAAAGGGATGGGGTTAGAAATGTAGACTAGTAGGGTAGCAAAAGCAAAAAGTACCAGGAAACTAAAAAAGGGTTAAATACAAAATATAGAGTCAAGACAGTACAATAATAGAGTTACAGAGTGGCCAGAAATCAGGGCAAACATACAGTGGAACCTCTATATTCATCAGCCCCTTTGTCAAATCCAATGGGTCACATTTTGTTTGCTTTGATATTCTTCTAAAAATCCAATATTCGGTAGGAAAATAAGCATAAATTAATTCAATTATAACGCAATCCTATATTTGTCCGATTCAGTATCCGTCCATCCCTCAGGAACGATTAATGATGAATATAGAGGTTCCACTGTATTGATAGTAAAGGTTTAGAAGGGGTGGCAAAGTTGAGGGCAAAGAGACAGAGCGGAGGCAGTGATGGGGCATGCTGGCGAAGTTGACACAAGATGAGCATGAGGTAGAGTAAGGACATGATACACTTGAGTACATGGTGAAAAGCTAAGGTAAGAACATGGTGGCAAAAGCGAGAAGTTGTGATACCAATAGTGCAAGAGTAAGGTTATGATGGCAATACTGTGGTTGGTAAAATGGGGTGGCTTAGAAAAAGTAAAGTAAGGGTAATAACGGAGGCAGGTTGTGGGGAAGTTGACATATACAATGCATGGTGCCATAGCTAAGATAGGAAAAAGAAAAAGGTAAGATAGGATAAAGGAAAGGTAACATAGGTGAATCAGTGGGTTAGGATCATAGAAGGGTGTTAACAAGAAGAGTGGGAAAGAGCACCACAGATGTCAGAGTTGTGGATGGCAGAGAGCACAGGGGTAAAGGTTAGTGGGCATGGTTGCATAGCGGAGGCAAACTGTGGATTTATCAGCAAAGGTAGAGAGGAGGCACATATGAGGTAGAAGAGGGCTGAGATGCACAGGGCAGTGAGGAGGCACATATGAGGTAGTAGAGGGCAGTGAGGAGGCGTGACGGCACAGGAGAGGCTAATTGTGGCCATGGTTGCACAGCAGATGCTAATAGTTTGGTGGTACAGATTATTTTGAGAGAGCAGATGAGGAAGTGACAGGACATAGAGGCACAGTTGGGAGGTGAGGGGGCATGGTGGCGCAAAACAGATGGTGAGGCAGCGAGGGGGGCATGGTGGCGGCGCAACCGAGCCAGCAAGGGGGGCATGGTGGCGGCGCAACCGAGCCAGCAAGTGGGGCATGGTGGCGGCGCAACCGAGCCAGCAAGTGGGGCATGGTGGCGGCGCAACCGAGCCAGCAAGGGGGGCATGGTGGCGGCGCAACCGAGCCAGCAAGGGGGGCATGGTGGCGGCGCAACCGAGCCAGCAAGGGGGGCATGGTGGCGGCGCAACCGAGCCAGCCAGGGGGGCATGGTGGAGGAGCAACCGAGCCAACCAGGGGGCATGGTGGAGGCGCAACCGAGCCAACCAGGGGGGCATGGTGGCGGCGCAACCGAGCCAACCAGGGGGCAACAGAGGCAGCAAGGGGGCAAGGTGGCGGCGCAACAGAGGCAGCAAGGGGGCAAGGTCGCACAACAAGGGGGCAAGGTGGCGCAACAGAGGCAGCAAGGGGGCACGGTGGCGCAACAAGGGGGCAAGGTGGCGCAACAGAGGCAGCAAGGGGGCAAGGTGGCGCAACAGAGGCAGCAAGGGGGCAAGGTGGCGCAACAGAGGCAGCAAGGGGGCAAGGTGGCACAACAGAGGCAGCAAGGGGGCAAGGGGGCGCAACAGAGGCAGCAAAGGGGGCATGGTGGCGCAAAAGAGGCAGCAAGGGGCGCAACAGGGAATGGTGGTGGCACTCAACAGACGGGAGGCATGGTGGCACAATTGCAGAAGGTGGGAAGAGACACACATGGGAGGCAAAGAGACAAATTGGTCTAGGTATGACATAAAAGGGGCAAGGACAGGATGAGATGGCAGCAAGTAGGCAGAATAATGTATCAGTTAATTTTACCCAGGTAATGAAAGATCAGGGTGTGGCTGTACAGGTGAGCTAGTATTAGTGTAATACGAATGAAAGCTCAGACTGCTCATGATTACAACGTAATGGTAACAAGTGTAAAGCAGAAGTAGGGTGTGTAATAGGAAATACACCATGTTACTACTGTATAAGGTGCAGTCACCCACACTGAGCCCTCATCCCATGTCTCTGTCAGCTCCCCACCCTCCTCTCTCCCACACACCCCTACTCACCTGGGGTTGCAGCCCGGGCAGGCAGGAAGGCTCCTCGGGCCTAGTATCGCTGCTGCATCTCCATTCACAGCTTCCTTCTCATTGAAGCGAGGGCTCCCGGCTCTGACACACACACTGCAGCAGGCAGGGGCCGGGCACACACCACCTCCTACACTCCGCCTCTTCGTCTGGCTACTGGGCGGGGACACCAGCACCGCAACGGGGGATGCAACTTCCGGTGACTGACAGCCGGCGCCATGTTACGTTTGGCAAGCAACCGGAAGTGAGGCGCCCTGAAGCAAAACCACAACTGAAAGTGTGAGCCGCCATCTTGAGGAGGGCTCAGACATAATATACGATTAGATTGCAACTGAAAGACGACGTTTTATAATCAAGTTATGTATTGCTAAGCCTCGTAATGTTTCCCTCCCCCAATAGACCTATCACATCCTAGATAATATGCACTCTAACAAAATATTTACTTGTTTATAAAGATATTTTCAGTCATCTTGTATATTTAACTGCACAGTAGTGGCTTCAGGAGATTAATGAGAGATTACTGAGTTAAGAAAATGTAATAAAATAAAACATGAATAAAACTGACCACTTGCTTGTGCTTTTAAATATTATACTACCAGATAGAAAAACAACTGAATTATTATTCTATGGTATGCAATCTAAGTCTCGCGTGTCGTATTTTTTTAGGCTAAATCCGTAAATTTTCCGTTGTAAGTCCCTCATTGCAGCCGACGTGGGAGACTCCACCACCGCAAATTTGTCCCTTTGATTCGCAAGGGTCTGCATTTGCGGCCCGAAAGTCGTAGGGGGTCAAAGGGATGAGCGCCTATGGCGCTCATCACCAGCGCAAGGAGCGCCTTTGGCCCGCAAGCGTTAGCAACAACATGCATGCTCACAACTATATATGTGATTGACAACATCTATGGAATGACAATTATACTAAGAAAGTACTAACTATCAGTGGGGGGGAAAAATGTGTACAATTACAAGTATACCAGATTAGAATAGACAAAAATACAAATTTCTGATGGTTTTCGGCGATCCCTAGCAAATCATCATTCGACCCCCAAAGGGGTCACGACCGACAGGTTGGGAACTGTTGCTGTAAAGGGTTACTGTCACTCATATTTTATATCATGCATTTAAAATCATGAAAATATACTAAAGCTGGAATATTAACATTAAAACAACACAAAAATAGATGGAAATCAAAGTGTTTGATCCATATTTACCCTGGTAGTGGTTTCAAACTAGTGTCCCTGTATACTCAGCATCTGATTCAGATGGTAATAAAACACAAACTTGTAGATATACTATAGATCATTACAAATAAAAATAAGTTGAGTAGGATAAATGTTTGCAATGACACTAAAATATTAAACAAAATGTTTTATTCAAATAAACTGTGCCGCGTTAAAAATTGTAAAACTGATTAAATCAGGTGGTAAAGTACTCACAAAATGATAGAACTATTGCATGGGAATAGGCAATGGACTTTGCTGTGACCCTGTGACCCTCGAAGGGTGCCTCCTATCTGAGAGTGATGCCCCAAATCTGACTAAAATCATTAATATGGATGGAAACAGAAACACCCTAAAGCATAGTCATGTATGAAATGGAGATATCCTGTTTCTAGAACCCAATTGCCTATCTTAGTAATCAGTCTGAATACGGCAGACAATGTGTGACTCTCCGTGACCTCATGGACCACAACAAACCATGCTGATCCACTTGGTATTCATGGTAAAGATACTGGAGTGGGTTGCCAGTTTCTTCTACAGTGGGCCACAGCATACATCTCCTGGTATTCCTAGGTGATCAGGATGGTGTGACCTCTTGGTTCCCTGACTGGAATCAGACCCAGCTCACATCAGTGAAAGCACCAAATCCTAACCACTGGACCACCAGGGAACATAAGTTTCTCCACAATAATATGTATAAGAAAGAATTGACTGGAATAATGTTCACCTCTGGAACTAAACAGTACCCATCAGCTTCTAAATAAAACCAATGATACAAACTCTGTGAATGGAAGATCAGCTAATATGCTTAACAGATCCTATTAGAGGCCAAAATATCTCCTAGTATGCCTCACTAAAGGCAAAAAAAGACTGGGTGCCCTTTCAGGAGCCTCACAATAGGTATATACAAGCTGAGAAAATAGCCGATAAACTTCTAATTCTGCCTAACAGCCGTTTCGTACCTAAACAATGCTCCGTCTTCAGAGGCTAAGTTCTATAGATCACCAAAGCTCCCTCCCTATAAGAGATCAGGATAAGAAGATGATAAATCCTCTTCTATTCACAAACACACTTTTGTAATACATAGTTACATCGTAATTAAAGCTGAAAAAAGACTTTAAGTGCATCAAATTCAACCATTCTAGATCTTTTCTGGTCCTTATAATGTTTAAGACAATCTTTTATATGTGCTGTAAAATAATTGGGCCTACAGTGGCTCTTTAATTACATCCACCATTCCTCTATATTTTATGACAGGTATAAATGCTGTTTTATAAATAACAGTTGATAATAACAATTTATAACAGACATATAAAGGCCACCATTTCAATAAAATTAAAAAAAACACATCAAGCGGAGGAGATATGGGACTCCATACATTGCGCTTCAATGTAATGTTTCCTACTCTACAAACAAATATTTTTTTAAACAAATGAAAATGTTTCTAACATTTAAACCAATATCTTTTGAATAAATTACAATAAATGTAAATTCAGTAAACTGAAGCATATTTATATTGTGAAAAATGTTTGCGGATTTAATGTAACTGAAAGCAAAAGGAAATCTATGGGTATTTTTTAGCACAGTTATGTATTCAGACAGAAACTAAATTAGCAAATAAAAAAGCTCAGTCCAAGGTCAAATACAGTTTCCTTGAAAAGGAAGCGTCTAAACCACTACAAGTCTGTTATCTTCAGTACATTCTCCTTTATTTTATGGGATAGTTTACAATCCAATTCAGATAGCAAAGAGAACACGACTCTGTTTTGTGAAGCCTTTGATGGCGGATCGTATGATTCATAGTCACTAAACAGTAATGAATATAACGTACAACATTAGTATCAAAACCAAAGCAATAAAATAGATAACTGTCAGGTGGATTAGGTTGAATATCGTTAATACAAACATCTTCTTGCCAGCCATACGGTATATAAATCTTTTTCAAACATTCCCAAATCAGTTGGCAGAAAAAGTATTTCATTATTAAGGCTAGTAACTAAATAATACATATTTCCTGCTAGGAATTCCCAGAAATACAGTTATTGCACTGCACTCTGGGAAACTGGGAGGGGACATGCAAATAGGCTCACAATGCATTTTCACTCCACAGAAAGCACCATTACAATCATGAGTTAGGTACCACTCCTACACTGATGAGACCCATTTAAGATCAAAACAGTGCCGCCTGTGGGTAGGTCTCCTTTGTCCTGTGAATTCTCTATATTACTCTTTTAGCTGCCACAATGTACAATTTAGAAGAAGGACCTTAACACCATTCAGAGCAGTGCTTGGGCCAGGCGGAGTGGACAAAAGTATAAAGAATAAACTTGTGATTTATCCACAATAATAGTTATCAGTTGTAACGCAGCAAGATGCTTTTGGAGCAGGTGCTACTCACAAGCTGATTACCCTTAAACCCCGTTAATTGTGCAACTGCTCATGAGCGGGGGGAGAAAGAGAGGAAAGGGGAGAGTGAGAGAGAAAGGCAGAAATAAAGAGAGCGAGAGAGAGGAGGCAGACAGAGAGGAGGGAGGAGAGAGAGAGAGGAAGGTAGAGAGAGAGAGAATTGGAGGCAGAGAGAGAGGGAGGGAGGCAGAGAGAGAGAAAGGGAGGGAGAGAGAAAGAGAGCACACATAGCGCAGAGAGGGCACAGAGAGAGAGGATGCACAGACACAAAGAGAGGGTGCACAGAGAAAGAGAGAGGGAGCATAGAGAGAGATGGCACATAGAGAGACAGTGGGCTCACAGAGAGAGAGTGTGCACCAAGAGGGGGCACAGAGAGAGAGAGAGACAGCACAGAGACAGAACAGACAATTGAACATAACATATAACACTGTCATTCATGACGGACAAGTTACTAGTAAAAACATTTTTCCCATCATTTTCCTATTTAAAAGACCAAATACAAAAAGTTGACTACAGTGGTACTTTGATGAGCACATGTCAAGGCTTTCACCCAAGTCTGTTTCTGGCTACAGTGGGAGCAATCACTTCTCTGAAGCTATTTTAGGGCTTTTTATTCGTTTCAAAATTTAACATCATTCATTTTTTTTTTAAATTGCTTTTGTAACCTATAAACGTGCCTATTTAAATACATAGCAGAAAATGTGTGACTGTACTTGTCCCTTAAAGGAACACTCTCTCACAAACACGTTGCTTTTAGTCTTGAAAGACATTTAGTCAATAATAAATCTGTCTGTTATACGGTATTGATGACTCGTGAGTAGCAGAAAAAGAAATATTGCAGAGCCCCAGCATTTTAAGAAAAAAATAATATTCCACTGCTCTGCAGTTAGAATAAGATCCATCAGGAGAGAAGTGAAGCTTTGGCAGCAGCCGATACTGTAAAATATCCATTATGTGCATAACTTACAGATAAGGATTTGTTTTAAAAATTCACAGCTACTTACTCAGCATTTTAGGGTTAAAATATATGCCGACACAACCTAGATTTTATTTTAGTCTAGGAAAATGTTCTAATATTATCCAACATAAAGGCTGATAATTTGAGCCAAGTGCCAATACATAGCGTTCTTAACTTCCTGCTATGAGTATGACCCATAATAAATTACCAGACCTACACTTGCCTAGGGAGACACAGTTTAATTAGTCCTTGCTCACTAATACAATTCATATGTGAAGATTTGTAATAACAATATTGAATATTACATTTGCTGAAAAAGGTTCATGTTTTTAGTTTCCAGTTGAGCAGATTGCCTCCATCCTGATAAAGTCATCAATTTGGGAAAAAGGTTGTTAAGCCGAGAGATAGGTCTTAGAACAATGTCATTATATAGGAGGCAAAATAAACTTTTACAGCAAAAGTTTGTAGCCAAGGGAAGTGCGAAGTGTAGAGGTGTCCCACAAGGAACTGGATTTTTTAGTTCACTAGTTTGCCACACAATGCAAGGCTGTGGCCCCTCTGAGCACCTTCGTCGCACATCATGAGCCCCGCTCATTGCAGATTTTGGCAAGCCGCAACTTACCTGCTTCGCAATGATCACCTTCGGCGCTCATTGCGAGCCTCTCCCCCTGTGTACTTTATAGGCCTCACAATTGTGCAGCTTCGACGCTCATTGCGAGCCTCTCCACCCGTGTACTAATGCGGTTTTGCCACACAATGCGAGGCTCTGCCCCCACTGAGCACCTTCGGCGCTCATTGCAAGCCTCTTCTTCCGTCTACTTTACGAGCCTTGGCCCTCATTATTGTTGGCGTCGTCCATCCCGCAACTTTGGTGCTTTGCAATGATCACCTTCGGAGCTCATAGCGAGCCTCTCCTCCCCATGTAGTTTAGAGGCCTCGCGAGGAGTGTTACTGCCTTGGGTTATTTGTTACTGGCTTGGGTTAAGTGTTACTGCCTTCGGCCTCTATTTTTCATCCTGTTAAGTTTTTTCGGCCACGATTTTTTTTCACATTTAGGCAATTTTCAATCCTGGAAAAACGCCAAATATGCCTCAAATTAACTTGCAACCTCGCTCACAGGTTCCCCGGCTCTTCCCCTGTGCTGTGTGTGTAAGTTAATTTGAGGCATATTTGGGGTTTTTTGCTGGTCTTCTCCAGTTCTGTTGTTCGCCCGTTAAATTCGTAAATTAGTACAGCCCCGCAACAGCGGGTCTCGGTTTGCCACATTATTTTATTTTTATATTTTTTCTTCCCTCTACCTAAAAGATTTCAGTTTATTTTTCAATTGAGTTGTACAGTTTATAGGTCACATTAAAGGTGGAAAAAGTTCTGAAATGATTTATCTTTGTCTCATTTTTTTACAGCACAGAAACCTAACATTTTAACAGGGGTGTGTAGACTTTTTATATCCACTGTATATAAAAAAAATCAAGAAATACATTAAAAACGCATAAATAGCATTGGAGAATAGGATATACAGTTTATTTTATAGGATAGTACAGTACAATATAACTATTAGCTAGAAAAATCATTAGGTAGTCCACAAAATCTCTCAGCCCCTCGTACAAAACATTTGTGAATTACTCTTGTATAGAAAAGCCCCAAAAAGACGAAAATTAAATTTTGCACATATTCACTAAGTAATATTATATTAACTAGTAACTTGCCCGTCATAAATGACGGTATCATATGTTATGTTCAATTGTCTGTTCTGTCTCTCTGTGCTCTCTCTGTACTGTCTCTCTCACTGTGCTGTCTCTCTCTCTATGCGCCCTCTCTCTCTGTGCCCTCTCTCTGTGTGCTCTCTTTCTCTCTCCCTCCCTCTCTGTCTCCTCTCTCCCCTCCCTCTCTCTCTCTGTACTCTCTGTCTCCCCCTCCTTCTTCCTCTCCCCTCCTCTCTCTCTCCCTCTCTCTTTCCTTTCCTCTCTGCCTCCTACCTCCCTCTCTTTCTTCTTCCCCCTCTCTCTCCCTCCCTCTCTTTCTCTTCCTCTCGCTCTCCCCTCTCTCTGCCTCCTTTCTCACTCCCTCCCAGCGGCGGTCCTCTGCCGCTCACTTATGCGGCTCTGCTGCGCCGCCCATTCTCAAATTGGGCGCAACAATTTAGAGACAGCAGTTGTAACACCTGTGGAGAAGGCATCTCGCATGCTTTACTCACAACTGGAAACTATTATAGGTGATCAAAAGACATTGCACATAATGGATATAATCTTACTGTACATTGTTGAAGCATTACAGTGACCGAATAAGGCTGTGAATTCAAAACTGTGTCAGTTTGCTTCATTTCATCTATGTGATCTACAACTTGCAAAAAGTCTTTGAAATGGATGTAGTTAGAATGCTAAATTATAGAAGGTTTAAGACCCTCTACTGGGGCATGAGTGCTTGCTCTTATCTATTATACTGTTCTTGTTCTTTTTTAGGTAGCCAGATGTTTTTTTTAACTATAATGTAATGTTGCTTTTTGGCAAGTTCCTCTTTAGAGTCTACCTAGAACCCAAAGTCGAATAATATCAGCATTTCCTTGTGTAGTTTCATTATCTGTAATACAGGCAGTCTATGGACATAAAAGGGAAAATAAACAGTATACCGATGCTTTTCAAGCAATTTTGTCAGAAATATGGAGTAAAAATCATGGCTACTAGAAGGCTACTATGCAAATAAGCTGTAGTAGGTAAGGACAAGATTTAAAGATGGTCATTTTTTTTATATGGTCCTTTGAACACCAAAACTTGCTAATGAACAAAAAAAAAATGCTAAAAAAGTATTTTTTTAAAATCACAACCTTTACATTTTTCACTTTATATGCATTTATTCTATACTAGATGCATCTATTTTCTTTACTACTTGTTTCATTAAGTTTTGTCTCAAAAGGGTGTGTTCCTGAAAACTAATTAGCATGCCATTACAGCTTATTAATTCACTGACAATTATCACTGCCACATTCCCATTGTGCAGATACAAACTTCCTGTGTATACAAAGTCTCCTCCCACTTCAGGAAGTAGTCCGCTCAAACCTAAAATGCATAATTTCACATAAAAGTAATAACTTAGAGGCTACAGGCATGCTGCGTTTCGCATGTTATATGCGTTCCTGCATGCAGGAGAGCTATCTGAAAACCGCGCTAAATGTGGCATTTTATCGGCATAGCGCTGAACAGCGATATGGTGAAATAAAGCGAGCGAAACAGGGATTTAAATGCCTGCAATGCGATTTTCAGTGAGATCTTCGTGGTCTGGCCCCGGAACCAGCGCTATCGCGAATCAGCGCTGCGCAGGGTGGTGTTGTGCAGGGTATTACTGTATATTAGTTTTCTTTCACAATGAGATGCTATTTTCATATGTAGTTCTTCAAAAGTAATTATTTTACATTTTTGACCACAGTTCTCCTTTAATAAGGTGAGAGATCTTGTAGATTTTCACTAAATATGCTTTTATGTCCATGGCTTACACAAATGTTTTTAGTTGCTTGTACGTAGGATTCCCTAGTGGTCCAGTGGTTAGAATTCAGTGCTTTTACCAAGATGTCACACCACCTTGAAGCCATGCAGGGTTGGGCCTAGTCAGTACTTAGAGACCACCTTGGAATACCAGGAGCTGTATGCTGTGACCCACTGGAGAAGGAACTGGCAACCTACTCTAGTATCTTTGCCATGAATACCAAGTGGATCAGCATGAGGTCACGGAGAGTTGGACACGACTGAACCACGAAGACACACACATATTAAAGAGCCACTGTAGTCCTCACACAATTATTTAGATTGTTGTTGTTCAGTCGTGTCCATTTCTTGGTGACCATATGGAAGCAGCGCCCAACATTTACTTAATGTTTTTAATGACAAAAAAAGGACTTTTGAAGTTTTTAAAACATTTTAATTGCTTAATTGTTCCATACCCCTTGACTGACAGCTATATTTTAAATAAACTGATATAAAGTGAGTTTAAGTCCTGCTCATAGAAGCTTACAATAAACCGAGACTTAATACAAAAATAGTACCTTCCTTGCAAAAACATGTCAAAATATTTGCATCCCCTAAAGTGATATGGCATAAGTAAAAAAGTATTAGTATATATTTAAAGGGACACAGTCACCCAACTGATAGTTGGTTTAACCTTAAAGAGTGTGAAAAACTGACTATAGTAAATACATTCTTAAGAAATTGTTGTTTTGTATGGCTCAATATGCAAATTTGCGCTCATAGTGTAGGTTGGACATTGATTATCCGGGAATTGGATATTCCGGGACCTCCTTTAATCGGGAAGTCTTCTCCCTGCTGCAGCAAACTTTGCCCCAATCACAGCCCAGCGCAGTCTCATGCCCTAGGGTGGCTGCAGGTACTCATAGGGTTAAGGTGGCCAGTGGAGGGATCGGATGGCTTTGCCTGATTAACCCGTTTTGTCAGACCATGGCTGATGGCGATCGGTTAATCCAGCAAGGTCCTAGAATGAGGGATGACGGATAATTGGGGTCCTTCCAGTACTCCATAAGGGTTGTGTAGAGTATAAAACTGAATACAACATTGGGGGTCATTGCTTTGCCACTACAGAGACAAACAAGCAGACTGTGATCCTAAGTAGCACATCAAAACAACTAACTTGGCAATTTATGAGCCACCCATTTGCATAAGTCTATAGTAGAAACAATGCTGATTATCACATGAATTATTGACTTTAGAAACAAATGACTGGCACAATAGCTATTTTCTCATGCTCTTTAAGAAAAACTAAAACAATTACAACTTTAATTTGGGGTGATAGAGTCCATTTAATCTTTATTTCCAGTTTAACCACTTGAGTGCTGCCCCTGGACTTTTATTTACTGTAGGGTATCTGCTACTGTAGGGTATCTGCAAAACCCTGAAAGGCCAAATATTTTTGAAGGAATATACACAAGGATTTTGCTCTGTGAATGGTTTCATATCAAATACACTTTTAATACAAATACTTCCCGGTGTTGGCAGCCATTTACCCCCCGCCTTTGTGACAATAAGAGAACATAAGCTGGTTTTCCAAAACTGGCAGCAAATTCAGAATTTCCAACAAGTCTTAAGTCCCTGACCAGAGTTAAATAAGGTTGCACTGTGTGATAAGGCAGCTCTCATACTATACCATTATGGAAAAGGTTTATGCAAAGTAGGAATTCTTTCACTGGCCCCCACTCCCCACCAGTGCACCTTATGTCAGGCCCAGATGGTCTGTAATGTAGTGCAAACTGACAATATGCTTAAAGGTCCATTTACTTCACTGTAAGTGTTGTGAAAGAGCACAAGATTATACTGTATGTTAAAATGATCTATTTTTTGTAATTATACTAATAACAGCTAAAAAAAAATTAAGGTTTTAAGTCTGTTTACATACAAAGTCTCGCCTGCCAATTTCCTGTTGCATGAGTAATAAAAGATAACCGAGCATGTGGTAAAGACAGTGATTGATAGCAGTTTCTCCATGCACTCAGGACTGCACTGACCAGTTAACCCATAACTGACCTGTTTAGGTGATCCCAGCATTCCATGCTCTGTTAAGGGTTAACTCTTTTTTTTATTTTGCTCACTACAGGGAACAGAATCTGCTGGTCTGGCCTAGGGCAGTCAGTGACACGTGTAAACACAGACTTTCTCAGGGAAAAATGCACATATTCCATAAGTTCCCTATTCAATTCATAGCCCCTTGTTACAGTTCATTGACTCCTAAATATAAGATTCATTTCATCTAATGGACCCCAAAGGATGTCACGCAGCCTCGAGTATGTCTGGAGCCAGTCCATAGACTTTAAAGGTATATATAAGTTGTATATCTTTTTCAAATCTAGAATACACTGCTTATATCAGAAACACACATTACATTGAGTCATTCTATACACATACAGGTTTATTTTATTTAAAAATAGTTGGTTTCCACACCCCCAGAGCTGCCTACATAGGCACAGTTAACCTACCAATAGAAAAACTGCATTTGGGTACGTATTTTAACCCTTTACTAACTTCAAGCCAACAGCAGCACAATGCAAAGATCCACACAAACTGCCATGAAATATTGATACAATGTATTAGCTGCCTGTGATTGGCTAAGACAAATTATGAATTTTATGCTGATTTAAGCAAGGATTTATAGGGGTGTTAAGTCTGAAAATAAACTACATGCAAACTCAAGAGGTTTAGCAAACTATGGGGTAAATATAATGATGTTTATTTTTGCTTCATACACTGGTGATTTTTCACTGATTGCTCTTACTGCGAAGAATCCTTTTCTTTCTATAAGGCCTGGTATCCTTAATGGAGATCGGAGTAAACAGTGAGTTGACGTTCTTTATTATTATAGTTCTAACATTAAAATAAAAATAAAAGATTAACATTAACATATAATAAAATAATCCGCCTTTAATCCCATCCTTTCCCCTTCTTATTATTCTTGTTTTGTTATATATGTTTATTGTTGAAAAAGGAAAATGGTTGATGGTGATACTCACTTGTAAATTAATATTATATATCTTCGGGCCATGTTTATATTTTGTATTGTATCTTTTACACTGACATTGTACATGCCATGGCTTTTTACTGATATCATATTGTTTTCCCTTCTGTTTTATGTTATATTTAATAAAAATGATTGAAATATAAAGTATGTTTTTTAATCCCATACTAACCTTCAAGCCAACTGCAGCACAATGCAGAGATACAGAACAGCATCAATCGGATGCAATCATAATCCATGACGTTTCTATATCATTTTAATACAATTCCCTCTTGGAGGGGGCCGAGTGCTGTATAATTTTTTTTTGCATTTCTTTTTTTCTGTAGTGTAGGGATGGATGCCCAAGAGGGGTGGGTGCTGTGTGGGGTGGATGTTGAGAGGGACTGGGTGCTATGTAGAGATATCTATTTCTGTAGAGTAGTGTAGTGTCATGTAGGGGCCCCCTCACCCTGGCCCTGTGCGAGTCCTAGAGCTGTGCTGCAGACAGAGGAGCTTTGCACAGGCAACAGGTAAGGGAATGAATGCTATTTTGTTAAGGGGTCTTACGGATCGGAGCTGTTATGGCAAGGGGTATTGGGGAGGGGCACTGAGTAAATTGGTACTAGGGGGCCTAGAGCAAAAACATTTTTACAACCCCCCTTGGGGGGTGGGGGAGAGATTTTTTTTTTTGCACCAGGGCCCTCCATTCTCTAGCTCCGCCATTGAATAACAGCAAGTCTCCGGTCAATTAAGTGCATTGTGTTGATACTTATGTCTGTAAATGTAACACTGTCTGCTAGAAAAAAACACTTACAGTGACCAGTAGCGGAGTTTGATATTTCAAAGTAAGTTAATATTTAAACATTAACTAATTGTATTAATGATCGATTTCTAATTAAAACATCTAACTCCTGTTAGAGCATTAAATTGCTCTTTTTTTTTATATTACCGGTATGTTAATTTTTCTCCCTCCAAAATATCTCAGCTCTACTACAAGATTGTTGGATCTCAGTCATCAAGTAGATATTTATTACACTTACATAGTCATATAAATTTATGGTTCATACACATTCAATTCTCCACTGACCGACATAACCCATATTATAATGAAACTCTCTAAATCTCAAACTATATTATTTATAACGAGAGATAATGGATATAAGCATCTGATTTCCACTTGTAGCAGTCTATAAGAAGAAGATGAAATGTCCATTAGATGTAAGGATACTGGTAGCGTAAGGTAAAATATTCCATAGGCTTGTGTAAATACTATAATGCATTACCTCGGCAGCTTACATGTTGATATCTCCAGGGTCCATTAATCTGACTGAGCCGCATTATTGGGACAACAGATTATAAACCTATTGGTAACTATATATTCTATATTTAACTGTGTTCTTATTGAGTTTTAGGAAAACATTCCTTGAAGAATGAATATATATAGTGTGTATATTTATGTATATATATATATATATATATATATATATATATATACACACACATATAGAAATATATATATATATATATATATATATATATATATATATACTGTATATATACAAATACATATATCACATATATAGTTGTGAGCGTACGGGCCGTTGCTCACTCTTGCGGGTTTGCGTAGCGAGCCCGCGGCCTTCGCCTGCTCACAACTATATATGTGATGTCTTCATTCCAGCAACTGAGGCCCTCTGCGCGAGCCGCGGCTGCAACTGTGAGTGTGCTCCCGTTCCCAGTCTATGTGTCTGTCCCTCCATCCATCCCTGGTGTGTGAGTGTGCTCCCATTCCCTATCTATGTGTCTGTCCCTCCATCCATCCCTGGTGTGTGAGTGTGCTCCCATTCCCTATCTATGTGTCTGTCCCTCCATCCATCCCTGGTGTGTGAGTGTGCTCCCGTTCCCTGTCTATGTGTCTGTCCCTCCATCCATCCCTGGTGTGTGAGTGTGCTCCCGTTCCCTGTCTATGTGTCTGTCCCTCCATCCATCCCTGGTGTGTGAGTGTGCTCCCATTCCCTATCTATGTGTCTGTCCCTCCATCCATCCCTGGTGTGTGAGTGTGCTCCCATTCCCTATCTATGTGTCTGTCCCTCCATCCATCCCTGGTGTGTGAGTGTGCTCCCATTCCCTATCTATGTGTCTGTCCCTCCATCCATCCCTGGTGTGTAAGTGTGCTCCTGTTCCATGTCTATGTGTCTGTCCCTCCCTCCATCCCTGGTGTGTGAGTGTGCCTTCCTCTGAGCCTGGCTCCTCCCCCAGGGGTCCTGTTTGCACTGTGGAAGACAGGCAGCAGGCAGGACGCCCTCAGGATGGGGGAGGAGGTCAGGTGACCGAGGGCTGTCGGGATATGGCCTGGGGGAAGGCTGAGACTGGGGCCCCCAGGAGATAAAGGGCTGCACCAGCGATAGCCCCGCCCGTGTCTCTCACCCTATATCTTGGCCCACTCTCCTCACACTACCCTCTCCCTTTCTGACTTTTACCCCTCTCATCCTTTTTCCCTTAAATCCTCCTAACCCAACATATCTCCCCTATCTTCTCCCCCTCCTCTATCCCATCTATCTCCCCCCACACTCCTTCTACCAACCTCCACACTCCTTCTCCCCCCCTCTCTGCCCCTTCTCTCCCCCTCTCTTCCCCTTCTCTCCTCCCTTTCTCTCCCCCTTTTCTTCTCCTCTCCTTCTCTCTCCCTCCCCTCCCTCCCCCTCCCTCTTCTTCTCTCCCCCCCTCTCCTCACCTTCTCTCCCACCCTCTCCCCCCCTTCTCTCCCACCCTCTCCTCACCTTCTCTCCCACCCTCTCCTCCCCTTCTTACCCACCCTCTCCTCCCCTTCTCTGCCCCCTCTCCAAGGCGCTTCTTGCCAGCAACTGAGGCCCTCGCCCGCGGCCCTCGCGAATCGAGTTGCGGACCTCGCGTAGCCTCAGTTGCTGGCAAACAACACACCACACCAACTACGACCCTCGCAAACTTTACCTTGCAACGCAAACAACATACGAGACACGTTACCACACATTACGACCTCGCAACAATCGGACGCAACTCGCGAACATTACAAAATTCAAAACACAATAAATACACACAGCACATAAATAAAAAGCTTACCTACAGCAAGAGGAAGCATCCAGGACCTCAAAAAAAACTTACACCTTAATTTAACTAAAAATAAAAGAGTTTGAACACTACAAAATTCGCTAAGCGAGAGAAAAAATGGCAGCAGAACAAAACGAAAACGAGGCTACAGCACTCTAAACACGCAAAACACCACAAGAAACTCGCAAAACACCACAAACGACCTACGGATATTCCACTTAAACGCATACCACACATTACCCGCCATTTTACTCCAATGCGGAAGTACACAACTACTCTAACGGTTTGGTCTCATGCACGCACACTATTACACTGCACACGTTCATCACGCTTACACAGCAGCTCCACACCACTAATGCTGCAGCAACATCAAAACAGATTGCCAGCTCTTCAACACAATGCTTCAAAATAGGTAAAGTATACTCATTTATTAATGTATTATATATTTCATTATTACACACCAAACAGCATTAGCTACCTTACAATTTCATTGCCGTCATTTTTTGACGGGCAATTCGCTATGATATATATATATATATATATATATATATATATATATATATACACACACATATATCACTGCGATTTGAAGGCACACATTGCAGCCAGCAGCGCTGTCACACATGCGGGATGAGCGCCAAGGGCACTCATGTGCAAGCCTCGCAAAGTGAGGCGAGCCGTTTAAGCACATAGCGAGTAACTCCAAAAACACCAAAAACAAGAAAAATAAGGAAAAAAAATAAATAAAAAAACACACTCACACACAGCACAGGGGGAGAGCGAGGAAGCCTAGGTGTGAGGTTGCAAGTGATTTTGAGCCTTATTTGACGTTCTTCGTCACTAGAAAATCGGCTAAGCAACAAAAAAATGGCGGATGAAAAACGTAAAAAATCTGAAACAAGATGAAAACGAGGCTCTGCAACGCCAAATACAACCAACGAGGACCAAAAGCCTCACATGGTATGACAACCAGCATTGCCATCCTTACAATTTCATTGCAGGTACTAACACTTAACTGAAGGAAGTAGGGCCCTAAACTACACAGGCCTATAAAGTACACAGGGGGACAGACTGGGAATGAACGCTGATGGCGCTAAGCGCAAGGCTCGCAATGAGCGCCGAAGGTGCTTAGAGGGCCCATAGCGTCACATTGTGTGGCAAACAGCATTCCCTGGCTTACAATGTTATTGCCATCATCTATAAATTATCTATAAATTGACTTATTGCCCATACTGAAGAAATCTTGTTATTTCATATTTTACAGCTCCATGCCTCACCTTGGAGCTCCCATTTTTTCAGTGTTGCTGGTTCCCATTACACAGAAAATCTCAACAATTTTTGTAGAATATTTTTGCATAAAGAAAGTTACCATCTTGTCTGGCTCAAGCACTTCCTGATACTTGGAGCCTGAGAGCATATTCTTATTGTTCTTGCCTACAAAGGATGAATGGCTAGAGTGAAGGGGATGACGGAGGGGGGAGAGGGGTGAAGGATTTTTCAGCAGTGCTTTCGGTACTGTATTTGACACCTACCCCCTTCCACAAGCCATGATCATGCAGAAATGTAAATTTTCCTCTCATACATGCAACTTTCATCGAGGCATCATAAATACATCCAGGGAGCAGCAGAGCATTATGACCTTTTTCTTTGCCTAATTATGCTCTTAGGAAGTATATATATATATATATATATATATATATATATATATATATATATATATATATATATATATATATATATACATACATACATACATACATACATACATAGAGAGTGGGCTCTCCCCATTTTTTTTTTCACCTCAGCCCACCATTCACTAGCCACTGGCTCTTAGATTTTCATAATACAGTGGTCGTTTAATTATCACATCATGGAGTGAGAACTGTATTTAAAATTAGAGAAACATTCAAAATAAGGCAGAAACAGATCGAGGGTGGAGAATTATTACATTTTTTACATAAAATGTATGTTTTTGATTGCATTAAAACCTTCAATGAGGCTTAAAAGGGGAGCAATTACTATATGGAGATAGGAAACCATTCTGGCTTTGGACCCAAGGATTTTCCAATTAAAATCATTCATTAGTATTCACCGCAGGGCTCCACACTGCAGCAAATCACAAAAATGCAATGTTGACTAATGTAATAATCATATCATCAAGATAACATCTAAAAATGTCACTTAGAAACCCTTCAATAACAAATGTGGATTGGGTCAGCATGTTTCCACAAGAGCACTTCGGTACAGTAATAGGCTTTAATGTAAAATTGATTGGTAAAGACTAAAATAGCTCTAATGATGAACCAAGTTATTTAAATATGTAAGAGAAAAAGTTATTGGTTACAATGCACGATTAAGGAAAACATAATCTCCTTAGTTTGGTATTCAAGCATGTAGAATCATATCTTAAAAGGCGCGGTTGATTTGATCGATCTTGATGCTTCTAAGATGAAGGGCTTCAGAAGAAGAACCCATACAAGTAGAGATATCACCACAATGATTGTGTCTACCCTGTCTTCTTGGTAGTGTCAACGCTAATATCATCACATTACAACATCACCTTGTCTGGAAGCACAGTGGGAAGCAAGAGCTGCAGCTACCAGCTACTAACTGGATGTACTAAATGATTACCTAACAACTGCTTTAATTTATCTTAGAAGATTGGGTGAAAGAAGTAGAGATATTACCACAGTGATTGTGTCTACTCTGTCTTCTTGATAAAGCCAATTAAATATCATCATATTAAACATCACCTCATATGGAAGCACAGTGGAAACCAAGAGCTGAAGCTACCAACTACCAATGGAATATACTCAAGGATTACAGACCATCTGTACCAAACACTGTCCCGGACTGGAAATGTTCTCCTTATCAGCAATATGGAATATAATCTTCAAAACCCTAACTGATCAGATTACTATGATACATTGTAAAAAGTTCAAATATAAGATCCTTAATAAGATTGGGTGTGTCTTATTCAGGCTTCGGATGCATTATTGTTAAGATTACAAATCCTGATGACGCTGTGGCACATTGTGTATACGGTGGAAAAAAAGCAAAGAAGACTATTTTACTAATTATCACATCACAGAAACACTTTAGTATTCAAAAATCGCTCATTTGCATAAAATCAATGGCGTTAAACACCACTGTACAGCGGAAAAAAATATAGGTTTGAAAGCATTGAGTCTAAGTTGCTAATTAAGAAGGAGAAAAAGTCATAAAGCTAGTATTAAATAAGAAAATAATAAATTATGATGCCTCTGCTGGACCCTGGAGAGATCCATGATACTTAGGTGGAAGTTGTGTGTGAGAGGGCTATTTTTATTTCTGAAGGGCTACGGTTGCATCTATTGGTGTATCTTCCTGTTTCTGGGCCAGTGAGGGAGAAGGAGTGTAGTGTCAATTTTAATTGTATCCCATTAACTTAACAAAGATTCTCTGTTCCCTCATTCTCTACATCTCATGTCACCACCCCCTCCCCCATGATTATTATACTCATCAAATATTCAGATTTTCACAAAAAAATGTTATGTCCATGGGGAAAATTATTTTGCTATTCAATTGATTTCCGTTTGCGGGCTCCGATCGAGTTATGTGCTCCTAGCTGCGATTCATTGCGATTTGTATAATCGCAAGTTAATGCCCTCCAAGCCTTTGATCTTTCAAGGCAGCAAGAGTCCCGTATTCTAAAATCACAAATCGCTATTCAATTGCTCCGATTCCCTCTCGCTAACCACTCGGTCCAGCCCGCAAATGGCAAATATCTAACCACAAGCTACTGGTACCAAGGAGGTATTGCAAAGTGCTTAATGACAAATTGGAGCATTTTAAAAGCAAATAAAAAAGAAATACTGTACTTTTATGAAGAATGAAAGTGATGCTAGGTCTTAGAATTAATAGCACGACATTCTCCAATACTTTATTTCATGTTCAATTTTCGGGTTATATGAAGCATGGCAATCAATGTAAAGTCCTCCAAGCCCCGTAGGACTTAAAATCCAACCTCTATTTTTTCAAAGTCCTACGGGCTTGGAGGTTGAAGCCCGTAGGACTTTGACAAATGGAGGTTGGATTTCAAAGTCCTACAACCTTCAGCTACGAGTTACGGTCTTGGAGGTTGGTCATGATGACGATCTCTGTTTCCATTGGCTGTTTCTGTATCAGGAGTTACGGGCTTGCTCCCGTGACATGTTCAAGCCCACAAATGCTACATCCGACGGCAATGGTTTCCGATTTTCGCTATCGGCCCCTAACATGTCATTTGGCTATCTGCGATGGAATTGCGGGCCCTGAATTGAATGAGGCTCTGGGTGAATTTAATTAGTGTTCATCCAGCTTTTAAAAAATGTTGTCCGTTTTTAACAATCAAGCCATACAAATTGACTAGTCTGACACTGCCTGTGCCCTCTTTATTTGTAAAAAAAAAAATACAGAAGTTATAACAGACTTCATGATGTACTTTCCCATTTAGAGCTATTGATAATGATAATAAAGGAAAATCCCTTACAGTTTGAGGGTCTTTTTATCTCATTGCTCAGATTACTTTTTTGAAGTTTATAGGAATTTACAAAACAGAAATAGCACAATTTCCCGATGCTCAATTTGTGGAATCAAGGTATGAAAGGTGGACTACTAGTAAAGTTAAGTCATAAATTAGACTCAAAAATAGAACACCAATGCAACTCGTGTTCACCAGAATGGAGTAACAATAATTCATAGTCATATCTGTAACCAAAGACAAACTAAAGAACACACAGTACAACACACAGACACCTCTACTTGATTGAACAAATTGCTTTCACACTGCCATCTTGCATTTGTCACCCTCTTGTATCACACCTAAACCCTTTAGTTTGTAAGTTTGCGATATTTCAATCTTTTGTCGGTGCCTTGGAAACAAGCTCTATGTACATTTGATTTTAAGCTCAAAAACAGGGCCCTCCATTCTTTGTAAGGTGTTAATTTTGTTTTTGCCATGTACTTAGAGCGCTATGGAATATGTTGACATGCTACAAATAAAGATAATAATAGATAATAAAGATAGTATAAAACATAACTTTTATTGTTAGAAATAAAAAATGATAAATAAAAAGACAATTAAGAACAATAAAAAAACAAGTACTGTTCCTGTAAGGCATAAAATAGGTAGGTGTGAGAGTAATTATATCCTATTGCTATGATTTAAGTCTATAGTATAATATTAATTAGATATATTCAAGCTTAGATAATAATGTGTTAATTTAAAAGCATACAAAAGTAATAGACAAGTGGTGGGCCTGGGTAATATTACAGAAATATGAAAAAAACGAAGATCATGGCAAACGGCAATCTCAGTTTGTGGCAAGAAGAAGTGGAGGCAGTGACAGATTTTATTTTCCTGGGATCTTCGATCTCTTTAGATGGTGACTGTAGTCATGAAATTAAAAGACGTTTGATTCTGGGGAGGAAAATTATGGCAAGCTTGGACAAGCTAGTAAAAACTAAAGACATTGCACTATCAACAAAGGTCCACATAGTTAATACTATGGTATTCCCAGTAGTAACATCCGGATGTGAGAGCTGGACCATAAAGAAGTCTAAGCGCCGTAGAACTGACGCCTTTGAAATGTGGTGTTGGCGAAAACCACTTAGAATCCCTCACCCTACAGGCAATCAAGACAAACTGGTCACTGGAAGGTTTGATCATGAGGCCGAAGCTCAAATATTTTGGCCATATCATGAGAACTACGCATTCCCTAGAGAAGATGCATGGGAAAGATTGAGGCACAGGAAGAAGGGGACAACAGAGGCGGGATGGATAGAAGCAATGAACATGAACTTGATGGAGCTCAGAGGGGCAGTGACTGACAGATGTACCTGGCTTGTTGTGGTCCATAGGGTCACGGAGAGTCCGACACGTCTGAACGACTAAAACACTCTGCAGCTGTTATGAACAATTTATGTACACGTATCTTGCAGTAATTCAAATATTAGGTCATAACACACTAATATCAGACAGCCAAGGTCATCAAGCCACAGGCATGACATTTCAGTAAATTATCAACAATGCTGTATGTTTGGGAATAAAAAAAATGTCACTGACATAGTTTATAAAAAAAAAGACAATTTAATTTTTACAGAGCAAACTTATTTACAGAGAAAACATATTTCTCTATACAAATGACAACTTATAAAAAAGCAATATTAAGTACCTTTTTATTATTGTGCTGTATTACTATCACCCAAAACTGGAATAAAGACATTGGTACAGAAAGCTGTTGTATTTAGAGTAAATGGTACACATTTATATGTATACATACAGACATTTTAAAGCGACAAGCTTTCAAGAGTAGTACCTCTCTTATAAAGTTTTTTTCTTACGGCAGAAAATTCAGGTTTCTGTAAGGCTTAACTGCATATAAAAAATACAAAATATAAAGGGTGTGTTCATTCATTTTTTTTTGTTTTCTAAAAACATTTTGTTTAGTTATTCAACAAACAATATCAAACAATGCTGACAATAGTTGTCCTTTATTGGTATAATTGATATTGGTATTGATTTATAATATTCAAACTTTAAAATACAAGGTCAGAGATGGCCGAACAGGGGAGAATTGCCTGGCATTTCGGGGATGGCTCAATATATTTCTCCCCTGTGAAATGAAGAAGTGTGCTAAAGGAGTATTGCTCTCAGAGTAGGTTATCAGACCTATAAAATAAACCTAATACATATATATATATATATATATATATATATATATACCTATATATATATATATATATATATATATATATATATATATATTATATATATATATATATATATATATATACACATATACACCCACACAATATACCGTATTGGCCTGAATATAAGCCGCACCTATGAAATGCAAGAAAGAAAAAAAAAATCCCAGTATACCCGTAAAACAGCAAATGTAAAAGAAAAGAGACTGTTGCACAATTAATTCTAATATAATTAATCGCTTTACAGGCCCTCCTTCCCCCCTTATCATCCTCCTTCCCCCCTTTTCATCCTCCTCCTCCTTACCACTATCATCCTCCTCTTCCTTCCCCCTTTTCATCCTCCTTCTTCCCCCCATTTCATTTTCCTTCTTCCCCCCTTTTCATCCTCCTCCTCCTCCTTCCCCCTTATCATCCTCCTCCTTCCCCCTTATCATCCTCTTCTTTCCCCCATAACCTCCACCTCACTTCCCCCCTCTCCAATCTCTACCCCCCTCTCTCCTTACTTGTTACTATGCTCTAATGAGCTGCTGCTGATGATCCTGATGCCGCAGCACGTCACATGCGCGTCACGTCATTAGCATATGCTGGTCCGGTCACAAACGAATGACGTGCTGCGGCGTCAGGATCATCATCAGCAGCTCATCGGAGCATAGTAACAAGTGAGGAGGAGTTTATGGGGGAGGAGGAGGACAGGGGAAGAAGGAGGATGATAAGGGGGGAAGGAGGAAGAGGAGGAGGGTGATACAGGGGGGGGGAGCCCGCAAATCTGCAATTTTTGTTACGGTCTCGAATATAAGCCGCACCCGTAACTCGCAAGCTCGAAAATAATGTGCTGCTTATATTTAGACCAATACGGTAATATTAGTTTTGGCTGTGATTTGGAAGTTTTCTGTATTTTATCAGGTATATAACAAACCTATGTATCTATTTACCTTTATGAACTTTATTTTATTAAGAAGTGCTTATATATTTTACTGCCTAACAAAAACAAAAAGTACCTGCTTGGGTCTGCCCTCTGCAGATCACAAAAACACAGACTCTGCTGTTCTTACTTTGTTGTGTCTCATACTAACATGCTGCTGAGACGTTGTCCCTGATAGGCTAGGACATTACACTACAGGTCCAGCCCTACAGAGTCTGTGTCTGCATATGCTGCAAAGGGCAGATCCATACAGGAACTGTTTATTTGATTTTAAGCAATAAAAACAGCTTCTAAACATTTCTTAATACAATAAAGTACATAACAGTAATTAAATACACATGTATATTATATTATTATTAAAATACAGGACCCTTCCATATCCCTTTAATTAAACAAGACATTAAAGGCAGCTGTTTGATTCATCTCCCTCACTTCTTTCCGTCTTCTCCCCTGCTAAAATCCCCAAATGTATTTCGTTAATGATCACACATTGCAAAGATTCCACTTCTCTCCTTCACGACTATTCACTCCTCTGCTCTTTCTTATATCTCTGATCTCAAGTCATGCTAAGTTCCTTCTCACCTTATCTCAAGAATGTGTTCTGCCCACCACACCCACCACATCCACTCCTACACCTCACTAGATCCGATTGCTCCTTGCATTATAAAATAATAATGCAAACCTCACCTCATCATGTACCCACTACATGAAGCATCAAGGTTACTTGTTACATAGGGGGCTGTGGCCAACATTGTCTGTCCTATGTTTAAAAGAACATGATTTAAATATTATTATTTAAAAAAAAAATCCTGCTATGGTGTTGGTACAGGTCCGCCGCTGCAGTGCGGCCTCCAACCACTAGATGACGCTGCCAATATTTTGCAGTGCTGCTGATATATGAGAGAAGTTCTAAGCTTATAATGTTAGCCTAACCTCAACCCTAACTCTCACCCTAACCCTAACAGTTTACCTAAGCCTTGACTCTATGATATGGCACCGGAATATCAACAGCGCCATCTAGCGTATGTTAGTTTGTTTTGTTTTGTTTTTAAATTGCGTTAAACAATTTTCGGCTTTGGATTGGATTTTCCATTTTTTATTTGCCACAAAGGGTTAAGAGGAAATGTAAGCAAGAATTCATGGAGACCTTGTTGAATGTGTTTGTTATCTAAATTCTACGTTACAACTCAGCGATTTTGGTTTTCGAATGCGTCTTGATGAGCAAAAAATCCTTTGGCACTCGTAGCACTTCCTAAAAAACAATCTACATTACTCATTATGGGAGTTTGGTACTCGTCATTTCCGTCATTCGTAGTGCCTTCTAGAACCAATTACCGAAGAGTACCAAGAGTCCACTGTATAATGCAGTTCAGACAGCCATAAGACTCACTGCCATTCATATTATGACAATCTGAAAACACACTGTCTATATTTAAAGCAATATTTCTACATTAAAGATATAGGTTACTACAATTAGTTCTATTAGTTATAAGCTCTATTTTTACTGCCTAAATTCAAACAAATAGTCTCTGTATGGGTCTGTCCACTGCAGTTTATGGAGACACGTACTCTGTAGGGCTGGGGTGTCCTAGCCTATCAGGGATTATGTTTCAGTCACACATTGCTGAGAGATGTTTACTGATTGGTTAGTACGAGACACAGCACAACAAGTGCAGAAGAGTGTGTGTCTGCAGACGCTGCAGTGGGCAGATCCGTACAGGGACTATTTGTTTGATTTTAGGCCGTAAAAATAGAGCTTAAAATCACTTCTTAATAAAATAAAGTACATAAAAGGAAATCGATACCCAGGGATATTATATACCTAGTTACATCCATGACCCTTCCATATCCCTTTAATGACAGCAGACATTGCCTTTGTGTGTATGTTTCAGCCATTGCTCCCTACAGTGAACCGAAACAGCTGGAGATTTATACAGACTGATATATTTATGATTTGGAGTCTTCGTTAAAGGTCACCCGTGAAGTGAATGAGGAATGTTACTAACAGGAAGATCTCTGCATTACTTCTGCATTTTTTATTGTATGAAAAAAAAAAACCTGCTAAACCTTTTTAGGCAAATAAGGAGAAGTTCCACATTATACTATGAGGAAGTGCAGTATAGTTTGTAGCTTATACACTTTTATTAAAGGTATATAGAAGTTTCATGGAATATGAATGCATCTGATAGAGGATAATCAGTAGTGTATGCAAACATTTTCTCTGTGAAAGAAATTCCACAATAAACGTTAATAAACTGCCCCTAACATTTGTAAATTTGTTCAGTTTTCTGGCAGTTGATTTTGAGAAGGAACACCCCTTAAAATCCAAGCTAAATTAGCATAAAATGTATATTTTGTTGTGGCCAATCAGAGGCAGCTACAACTTTGTAGCAAAGTATGGGGATTCAGTCTCTGCAGCAAAGCTTCATGGGATGTGGTCTTTTGTTCCCACCACAGGGAAGCAACTCAGGCAGTTCTGCTGTTGGCTTGACGGTTAGTATAGGTTTAAAATAACATACTTGAATGCAGTGTTTCTATTGGTTAGTACCATGTGCCTATGTAGGAACCTCGGGGGGTGTGGAAACCAATTTCTTTTTAAACAAAATAAATCTGTATATGTATGTAATGACTCAATGTAATGTGTAGATATTATATATATAAGCTTAGGAAAAGTTACACACCCACACATACATTTCCATATACCTTTAATGGTGAAAGCTGAATAATTGGTACACACATTGCACATGTCTCTATTTTGTAATCTATTTGATGAAACCAACGCTGAACATGTCGCAATCCAGCACAAGAGATGATCCGCTGGGTTAGTTTCTGCTTTTGACACTATCCTGTCTCTTGTGACACCATTACACCCGCCATCGTGCTCATACACACCAGCAGGTGCAATAGTATCTGTCACATCTCTAGTACTTCCTCACACTTCCCCTAGGCCTCACAAGCTTCCCATTTCAGTGTAAGGCCTTCTGTGCACAGCTTCTCTTTCTCTGAAATGTACTTCCTGCCCGTAATTAGTAAATGCATCACTTTATAGAACTGGGTATGTTATCGTAAAGGGAAATGGCTTTTTTTTCTTTGTCTAGACACTACTTTATACATATATCGGTTAAAACCTAAACCTTTAATTTACGGTAATGTAGTTAATGAGAACTGAAAGCCTTGCTTTGCATCACTACAGTGATAGAGAATGGTATTTCCCACGATGCTTTGTGCAAAATCGTTGTTAACCAAAAGCTTCATACGTGTGTGTATATATGTGTATATTTATATATATATATATATACAGATGCATATACATACATACATACACATGCATATATATACATATACGCAATCATATTATTATTATCGTTTTGTAACGCGCCAGCATATTCCGTAGCGCTATACATATGTTGCGATCAAGGCAAAATAATATTACAAAGGATGGTAAGACCCGTCTTTGAGCTTAGAATCCAGTGTCCATAGTGCAATCTGCTTACAATCTAAGGATACATATACACATATAAATGCATATTATATATATATATATATATATATATATATATATATATATATATATATATATATACTAGCCACTTGAAGCCTCGCAATGCACTTGTTTGCCCCACAATGCGAGGCTCTCCCCCTTTCTAACTTGCGGGCTTTGCAATAAGCACCTTTGTCGCTCATTTTGAGTCCCCCCCCTACTTCGGCACTCATTGCAGACCTCGTCAAACCCGTAACTGTCGTGCCTCGCGATGAGCGCTCATTGCGCATGCGCAAGCCTGTAATTTTTAACAAGCGTGACCGACAAACTCACTATTACGAACACTATATATACATATATATCAGATCAAGCATGCACATATGCCAATTTCTAACATAGCAAATGGAAAGGAAGTGTTGTAACTGAGGCATGCAGGGGCACAATCATCTAAATATTCCAAAAGCATCATAAAACCTAAATATGGCCGTTAACTTAAAGGGACATGGAGGGTTCCCAGTTTTTAAAATTAAAATAAGCTACATAAGTCTATATTTTCATATGTAAACCTCATTTTATTAGCAAGTGCTGAAAAGCTCTGTTTTAATCACTGACACCTTCCAAACAGTCCTTGCAAAGGTCCGCCCCCTGTTGCTAAAGCTTACAATGTGTCTATAGTATTATATGTTCTAGACAATGACAGGCTGTGTCTCAGCAGTATTTTAGTAGCATGTTGCTGAAACATAGCCTGTCATTGGCTAGTACATCTAATAGTATAGACATGTTGTATGCATCAGCAACAAGGGGCAGACATTTGCAGGGATTGTTTGGAAGGTTTCAGTGAACTTTTAAGCACCCGTTAATAAAATGATGTTAAATATACATTTACACACAGGCAGTTTATTTTAATATTAAAAACAGGGAGACCTCCATGTCCCTTTAATGATAACACCATGGAAATAACCAGTATTTATCCCGAGAGCTGGTGATAAATGTGCTGCGGAACGCGTCAGTCGTGCATGAGTTAATTCATTTCACGCCAAAAAGAGATTTTAATAAACACTCTCCTGGGCCGCAATCTCCACACCAGATACACATTGTGTCATATAAACTCTGGCTGACCTGGCCATGTATTACAGGAACTCTCTTCCCCTTTATCCCCTTTTTATCTCCCCTTATAACCACTTCCCAAACCTCACAACTGTCGTTCTTTGCTTTCTATTCCAAAAACATTTATCACATTTAGCTTTGAAGATATCCTCCAGTCTCTAAAACAAACAGTTGTTACAAGGATATGGAACCCCAAAGGAAAAATAAAGTATTACCGCAGTGAAGAGAGTATATAGATTTTTTTAAATTTAGTTTGTTATTGATGGTCCTTTCACTTGACTAGATAAAGTGCAACATCTTTTAGGAAGTTGAATATAAATAAATACAGCATTTAAATTGTATCTATTTTATGACAGCAGACATTTAATGCTAATGGGGGATTATGGATTCAGATAAGATCTTTATTCAGTTCTTTTGAATGAATGCCACTGCCAATATCTACTTGACAACAAAACTAACTCCCAACAGGAAAACTCTTCCCCTTACGCTGCATGTTAAGTAGAGGAAAGCGGAGTCTCCTACATTTAGATTTTTATTTAAAAATGCGGTTTGATCATGGCTTTTTTTTTGCGTTGTTGAGAAGTTTCCGACTTTCTGTGACTGTAACACACAAGGACATCTTTATGTCCATGGTCTTATTCATGACAGAGATACTAAAATGGGTTAGCTAGTTCCTTCTCCAGTGGTCCACAGCATACAGCTCCTGGTATTCTTGGTTCCCTCACTAGAATCAAACCCAGGTCGAAGAGGTGAAAGCACCAAATCCTAACCACTGGATCACCAGAGAACCCTGATAATGGCTTATATAGCTGCTAATGTTGTGCGATCAGCTAAAACTTTGCATCTTTTTGAAGTAACACGCTACAGTGGCGCTTTAAATATCTGCTGGTGCAGCTAAACTGAATTTAACAGCAAGGAAATTACACACTTTAAGGGATTTACAAGTAAAACTCTGCACCAAAACTTTACATAGAAAATCTCTATACATCTTATACTCTTGATTTTGACTGCTCTACATTTATATTATTATTATTACTAGCGACTTGCCCGTCAAAAATGACAGCAAGAAAATGTTAAGGCTGGCAATGCTGTTTACCACACAATGCGAGGCTCTGCCCCCTTTGAGCCTCTCCCCCTGTCTACTTTAGGGCTTCGCTGCTCATTGCAGGCCTCTGCGACCTGCCACTTTCATGGTTTGCAATGAGCACCTTTGGCGCTCATTGTGAGCCTCTCCCCCGTCTAATTTAGGGCCTCGCAATAAGATGCTTTGCCACTCATTGTAGTCGTCGTCCAACCCGCAACTTTCGTGCTTCGCAATGATCACCTTTGGCGCTCATTGTGATCCTCTCCCCCCAGTCTTCTTCACAAGCCTCATGATGAGCGCCTTCGGCGCTCATTGCAGCAAAGTCGTGCAAGCCTTACGATGAGCATCTACGGCGCTCATTGCGCATTCACAAGGCCGCAATTTTTTACATTGCGTGACGACAACTCCCAGTACAACAACTATGCTAGTGTGCAGGTCGGTATCCTAATGTGCGGCTAGTTATACTAATGTGCAGGTAGGCATGCTAATGTGCGGCTCGGTATGCCAATGTGTGGCTCGGTATGCTAACGTGCTGCTCGGTATGCTAATGTGTGGCTCGTATCCTAATGTGCGGCTCTGTATGCTAATAAGCGGGTCTGTATCCTAATGTGCATCTCGGTATGCTAATGTCCTTCTTTTTCCCCTTATGAGTGGCTCAGTACGCTAATGTGCGGCTCAGTATGCCAACGTGCAACTCGGTACGCTAATGTGCGCTCTGTATCCTAATATGCGGCTCGGTATGCTAATGTGAGGCTCTGTATGTAAGTAATCATAATTAGCACATCAAAGCAGCTAATTAATAAGTGAGAGCTTTTAATTTGCATATAAATACAGCAACAACAGGATTGATTTACTTTGGTAAAAAATAGATAACACAAAATAAAGTCAGTTTTTCAGGCTCTTTAAGAATAATGGTATTGAACTGTCCTCTAAGCTCAGATGTATCTATGTGCTTCCTATTAAGTTTCCATGACAACGTAAACTTAGGATCCTTCGGCAACTCTTATTTGCCTTTGAGGAAGACGTCCAGTGACGTTGAAACGCGTCAGGCATAAACTACGTGCATCTTTAGGTTGGGAGTGCGTAGGCGTTTGTGTATCATGTGTGAGAGTGTCTGTGTACCCTAAAACCGTCCTTACCCAATAGTTTGCTTGCTGACTTTGAATGTGGACATCTACCGACGTGTATGACAAGCCCCGTAGTCTATGTGATACGTCTCCAACGTGTGTGCTATCATATATGCCACTGAACTGGAGTCAACCCCACGTCAGGAGTACTTGACAAGCTCCATTATATAGAAGGAAAGGGGGAAAGACTCTCCCCCTAGTAATACTGGCCATTCATATGATTTGAGGACACAATAGTGCCTACATCCAATTTTTTTGAACGTTAGGATACTTTTTAGAGCTGGCAGCATTTTAAGAGTTAATATACAGGGTTTCATATGGGCAAATAAGTGGTTTAGTGCACACTACTAACCGAATAGCTCTTCTATGATAGACACCTAACGGCATGATGGGAGTATGATTACCCCTCCAATGGGCGTAAAGGATATTTGTTTCAATTACCAATGAGGTCATTCTTCTCCATACAGTTTGACCTAATTTTACCAAGTATTGTCTCCAATCCTGGATTTTTAAATCGTCAATTGTTTGTTTTAATATCGCCGTTGTGATCTAAAGAAAGATTAAAGTTTAATTCATTTTACAAAAGAATCATTCCCTGTTGATATAAATGAACTCTTTAAGAATGACTACTTGGGGTGACAGTAACATTAAACCTTGTTGCAACTAACAAGCAATGCACAGAGCATACATATATGGTTGCAAATAAAGAATAATAATAATTAACTATTAATAAAATACAGTACATAAAAGTAAATAGATACATATTAGTACAATCCTGAAACCTTTCTTTAAGAGGAAGGTTTCCTTTGAGTGTCTTGACAGAAGCTCACAGCTGTCTAACATTACAAGACTTTATTTCCCCTAAAATAAAGCACATTTTTTATTCAGATTCTTGGCACCGAAGTGGTCATTTAGCCACCCACAAATACACCCACAGAGCTGTGACCAAATGCCTGGCATCTGAGCTGCCCGGGCATGTGGAGATCTGTCCACAGGGAAGAAGGTCACATTATATCTATATCCAGCTAGGAAAAATAAGTCTTAAATCAAACAAACATACTGGTAGATGTACAAATAATTGTGATATAAAGGGATATGAAACGTTCCTGGATGTTACTAGCTATATAATATACCTGGGTATCTATTTACTTTTACGCACTTTATTTTATTAAGACGTGCTTATAAGTTCTGATTTACTGCCCAAAATCAAATGAATATTACATGCTTGGGAAACAGTTAATCAGAGACATTAATCATCGGTGTTTTATTGCATGTGTGTTCAGTCATGTCAGACTCTCCATGATCCCATTGACGGCAGCACGCTGGAGTGGGTTGCCAGTTCCTTCTCCAGTGAACAGCAATTGTCTGACCTCTCTGCTATGACCTACCTATCTTGGGTGACCCTACATAGTATAGCTCACAGGATTGTTTCAGTTAATATATATTGTGACAAATTACTAGTCTCCCCTGGGCTTGTGTCCATGTTTCAGGCATG
Organism: Discoglossus pictus; assembly: GCA_027410445.1. Taxonomy (NCBI): domain Eukaryota; kingdom Metazoa; phylum Chordata; class Amphibia; order Anura; family Alytidae; genus Discoglossus; species Discoglossus pictus. The sequence continues at coordinate 29,909,062 of CM050166.1, read as the reverse complement.
TGATGGAGAACACAATACAAGAAACTGTATATACTTTTCCAAGTTTTACTAAAATTCAGCCAGTAAAAATATTAATACCAAATTAAAGAAAATAATAGGCCTTGTTTCCACTGAAGCATTACCTAAACCAGTAAACAGTTACTTACTATCAACTCTCAGCCAGCTAACCCTGCGTGGAGAATAATCAAAGCAATTCAAAAGTCTGTATATTCACAGGCCTGTGTATTTTCCCAGATGTCCAGATGTTCCACTCTTCCTCCAAGTGATCGTAGGCTGCAGGTTCCTGTCTCTCGTTCTGTGTCACACTCTCAGGGTTACAACAACTGAATATAATCCAGTCCATCAGCTAGCCTCCCCAACTCCAGTAGCTGGCTTAAATTGGGGTTATACAGGTACACCTAATTAACTTTGCAGAGAGGTTAATTCCTTCATTCCTCCTGAAAGAACATAGTCTGTGACTCACATAAACACCTTGTATGACTCTGTCACATTGTTTAAAATACCTAATTTATGCCTAGTTATCTGACATTTTTTTAAAAACCAATTGCAATTATATTAATTTTTATTTCTGAAATAAGAGAGACCTGTGTCACAATCCACTACTTGGTTGGGCTTGGAAGGGTCGCTAAACCTATTCTACTCGTAGGTTGGAGGTCCGTTTGCACCAATTCTACCATACTTATTTTGGGGATCGGACATACTTTTAGACATGTGGGTGCTCATTAGATTTACTGGGGGTTAAGATCAACTATATCTCGTCTGGTGGTAGACCACGAAATAAAGGATCAAATGGGTATCAATTACAAACCACTTAACCTGTGTTTGTTGAAACAAGTGTTTCAATTGCTATGTTGGCAGGCTCATTAATTATACTTCGTATCTTAGTTCATGCTCATGAGTTCCCCATTGAAGTGTATGGAACCTCTATTTACTGTGATCACAAGTACGATCCCGACTGAGGCCTAACCCAATGTGAGAACTGGGAGTGAATTGCATATCGAGGTTGGCTATTAGATAGCCTCTCTAGTGACACTTAATGTGTTAATACCCCCACTAGAAGATTGTTTAAAAAGATACTAGAGCATACAACATGAGTGTTTAGTTTTGTAAACATCTCCATGGACAAACTGTTGGTGAGTTCTTCGGTGCCCATTGATCGAGTTTGCAATCAATCTGTGTACTCAATACATGCACTCTCCGCACCGTGCAGGTCCCTCCTGGTGTATACTTGGCACTGAGCGCAGAGTGCGAGCTGTTCTTAATTATTTATACACAGCTAAGCTTCAATAAGCTTAAAGGATCTCTGCTGCCTTCTAATGGTTTCCAACAAATCAATGTCGGTTGTGAAAAATAAGTAAGTGAAGAAATTTGCCATCAAGATATTTAAAGTGATATGGAAGGTTTACAGGGCATATAATATATGTGCCTAGAATTGCTTATAAGCTCTGTTTTTACCGGAAAAACTTAAACAAATAGTCCCTGTCTGGGTCTGCCCATTGCAGCGTATGTAGACACAGACTCTGTAGGGCTGGATGTGCAGTGTAGTGTTGTAGCCTATCAGAGACCATGTCTCAGCAGCATGTTGCAGAATTTTTCTGAGAGATGGTCTCTGATTGGTTAGTATGAGATACTGCACGTCAAGTGCTTCAGAGTCTGTGTTTTCATGAGCTGCAGAGGGCAGATTGTTTGATTTTTAATAAGTAAATAGATACACCGGTATATTATATATAACTAGCGACTTGCCCGTCAAAAATTACGGCAATAAAATTTGAAGGCTGGCAATGCTGTTTGCCACACAATGCAAGGCTCTCCCCCCTCTAACTTGCGTGCCTCGCGATGAGCGCCTTCAGCGCTCATTGCAAGCCTCTCCCACCGTCTACTTTATGGGCCTTGCGATGAAAGCCTTTGGCGCACATTACAGGCCTCGTCCAACCCACCACTGTCATGACTCGCAATGAGCACCTTCGGCGCTCATTGCAAGCCTCTCCCACCAGGCAACCCATCGTTGAGGGCGCTTATCGCAAGCTCTGCTCACTGCAGCAAAGTCGTAAGGGCCTGGCACCCAGAGAGCCCCAGCACACTGGCACACAGAGCCTGGCACACAAAAATGGCTGAGAAACAGCAGAGTTTGCATTTTTTTTTATTCATGGGTACCAAATTTGGGGTGCGCATTAGATTTGATGGCTCACTACATTCGCGTAAATATAAAAATAAAAAAATAAAAATATATATATACCTCACTTATCTCACCCTATGCTCCTACTGGACTGGTCTTCTTATGAGACCCAGGATACCTTCCATTGATGAGATGAAAGCACTGGCAATTATAGATACCATATTCCAATTGTGCAGATAGAAGCTTCCTCTCCACATTCAGCGTCTCCTCTTATCTAAGGAACATCCGATTGATTCCAAGGAGCATTATTGCATACAAAAAAATAATAAATTCGACAAAATGTTTATATAATGTAAAAAATGTAAATGTTATTGTTCCATTTGGTCCTTTCCCCATATAATAGAATTTCTTACTTTGATATAGAGACCCCCACCATGCCGGGCCCTATTCTTTTTGCTCAGTAGAGCCTCCAGTGAGCGAGCAGCAGGTAACAGCTCTGTGCACTTTATGTCCTCTGGCCTCATAGTCAGGAGAACATTGTTTATTGGCCATTTACTGCTGTTTTGATTTACTGTACAAACTTGAACATTAAAAAGAACATCATTTTTACGAACAAACAATGACCATTATCCATTAACAATATTCTGAGCTTGATTGCCAAGAAACACATATTTTACTTTGTACTATAAGAAAGGGTATTTGCAAATGTTTCAATGTGTGGGTTTTGTTTAATGAAGGTCCCAGAGCCAAGTAAACTGTTTCTAGATTGTAAGCTCTTTGGAGTAGGGACCTCATCAATAAATATTTATGTTTCGACATACCTTATGTTTTACGACTATAGTTTGCCTGTTGGGTACCCTCTACTTTATTATACTTTGAAAGCTGGTGAATAAAGAGTAATAATTATATGTATAGTTGTGTACTTCCCCTGGGAACTTGCCTCTGCCAGCCAATGAACAGCTACACAGTTGGATGAATAATGCCTATCAGCCAATGAGTCCTGCATACAGCTGTATGCTCTGTTCACAAACAACAAAGTTTCAGAAGATCATTTTATACAAAACTACAAAAAAGATAAAACAAATTTGCAGTGGTTTAATGTGCCCTAGCAAACACTCAAAAAAATTAACATTCATTCATTGCAAACACCAACGGCATATTTGTTTCATAAACTGGTGTTTCACTTACAAATCTTTTATTTATTAAATAAATATATATATATATATATATATATATATACTAGCGACATGCCTGTCAAAAATGACGGGGCAATAAAATTTGAAGCCATGGCAATGCTGTCTGAGGACCTTCGGCGCTCATTGCGAGCCTCTCATTGCGAGCCTCTCCTCTCGTGTACTTTTGCTCCTTTGACCTTCGGCGCTCATCACAAAGACAGATATATATATATATATTTTGTTAACAAATAACTAATTAATTAGTTACTTAATAAATCAATATACTTTACCTATTTCTAATTAATATATCCAGCAATCAATAGCCTGAAGAGTTAAGAATCTCTTTTTATTGTCCTGCAGCATCTAATGTCCAGTTGGACTGTTGCTGGCCTGAGGAGATAGTATTATGAATGTCCCAACTGTGCATTAGAAATAGGCTGCGTGCGTGAGGGCAAACCATTGGTTTAGTTGTGTAAAGCGGCATTTTAGATTTGTAATGTTATTAGTTGCAAGTTAGTGTTGTAAACTTTCGTCGTTTGTCTATGTGCTACGCAGTTAGCGAGCATTTCCCGTCCTTTGTAATAGTGTATTTTGTACCTCGTACGTTGCTGTGTGAAAGTGCTACGCGGTTGGCAGTGTTTTTTGGCTGCATTTTTTTTCTTGCTCAGGCGATTTTCGAGTGCTGAAACTCGGCCAAATTAACTTAAATTCACGTGGCACCTCACTCCCAGACGTCCTGGCTGTTCCCCTGTGCTGTGTGTGATGTTTTTGTTGTATTTTTTTATTATTCTTTGTGTTTTTTGGTTTGCGCGGTTCGGCCGTTAATTTTGTATTTTTCGTATCTCATATTTTTTTACCCCTTTGTAATAGTGTATTATGTACCTCGTACGTTCGTGCGTGAAAGTGCTACGCAGTTGGATGTGTTTTGAGCGGTCCAAGGTTGTGTAGCCTCGTTTAAATATTTTTGGGTGTCCATTTTTTTTCTTGCTTATCCGATTTTCGAGTGCCGAAACTCGGCCAAATCAACTTAACGCCGCGTTCCAACTCACTCCCAGACATCCTGGCTGTTCCCCAGTGCCATGTGTGCTGTTTTTGTTGTATTTTCTTTTTTCGTATCTCGTATTTTTGTTTTTCTAAGTCCTGCGTCTCTTATTTATTTTTTTCTAAGTCCTGCGTATCTGAATATTTTTTTTAAGTCTAAGTCCGGCGTTGGAAAAAAAAGGGGAAGAGCGCACGCCACTTCCTAGTGCAAATCAATATAGTTTGATTTCTAAGTATACAGGCATAAAAAATGGACACCCACATGTATTACCCTCTATATAAGAGGTATCTTATATGCACATAGGATTATACTTTGATCTTCCACACTCGCTGATAGTACTGCTTCTACGAGAAAATCCTTATTAGCAGAGTGGTCAAATATAATCCCAAAGACAAAATACACCTTGTATATATCTGATGTTCACAGTATAACTCTACTGGAGGATAACAGTCCACCTTATAGTCTCTCAGACTTTCAGCTCTGATCTCATACAATAAGGGGTACTAAGCCCAAAGTGTGTGAATGATCAGAATAGGTGGCCGAAACCTCTACTAGGAGCTAGAAGTTGACATCCATAATCAGATAAAGCAAACAAGGTAGTATAACAAGAAAGCAGTCAAAAGTCCATTTGAAAGTCCATTTGCTAAAAATAACGATCCAAGTAACATATAAATAAAGAAAAATGTAGTAATATAAAAAATAAAATTAAAAAATATGTATAAATGAAAACAAGACACCAATGTGTCTACCTGTGGTCCCAAACGCGTTTTGCCAGTCTTTTGGGTTTTATCAATGGTCAACTGCTTGCAGCCTAAGGCGCTCCCTTTACTAAGTGTTTGGTGGCTAAGTCCCGGGTGTTTCAATGTGTGATCGGCGCTCCTTTGTGTCTAAGTCCTGCGTGTTTCATTGCCTTCACTGCTCACCTCGCAGGCAATGAGCACCTTTGGCGCTCATCGACTTTGTGCTGCGAGTTTTCATGCCTTAACGGCTCGCTTCGCAGGCAATGAGAGCCTTTGGCGCTCATTGCCTAAGTCGGACGCACCGCGCAAAGCTTGACAACGTCTCGTAGTTTGACAACTATTATATGTGATATATATATCTAAAAATAAATAAATATATATATATATTGGAGGCTTCTATTGCTCTTTTGACCACCATAAATTAAATGATTGTTGTGGTAAATTACCTCCCCACAAAATCTACTACACAAGCTAGGAACCGGCCCCACGCTGATGAGATACAGAAACCTTGAAACAGCTGTCCATGGGTAAGTTGTCTGGCTTGTGCATAATCCATCCTGGGTTTTGCTTAAAGCTGTGTAATACAGCAGATATATGGTTAGAGGAAGCCATGTCTGAAATAGTATTTGGATTAAATATGTCCCTGGCCAAGTTCTTTAACTTGTTTTAGTCATTCAAATGTGAACACAAATGTACTATTTATATACTGTGCTACTGTAAAGGTGGAGGCTTCTATCGCTCTTTTGCCCACCATAACAATAATTGTATTTATGGTGCACTATCTCCTCATAAAATCAACTACAAAGGCTGGGATCCCACCCCACACTGATGATGAAGGCAGTAACCTTGAAACAGGTGTACGTGGGTAGGATTGTGTATAAATCGTTCCTGAGTTTTGCTGAAAGCTGTGTAATACATTAGGCATATGCTTAAAGGAAGCCAGGTTTAAAATGGTTATGAATTGCAAGAGTAAAGCCTTTGTGGGGATATTTGCGTGTCCCTGCCCAGGTTCCCAGAATGCAGTGCAATAACTATATTTCTATATTTATATATATATATATACTTTTTTTATATTTTTTTATTTTATTAATAATATATATACACATTTACAATACATACATCATGTTTCTGTAGCTTAAAGTACATAATTTTATATATATTTTATTTATGTATACTGTATATGTATTTTCAGCTACAGAAACACAATTGTGACGTCTTTAAACCAAATAGATAAAATATAGTAATACAGTAAATACAAAGCATTTCCATTGGCGTCTTCTTCTTCCATTACTGGAACACGCGCCATTGGGTTATCTGTCTGCTGAATGATTTCTTGGAATCTCACAGATTTGGAATTACTCTGCCATGCTGTCTAATAGACCACAATGGCGTCTCACTGATGGACATCAATACGATTCCTGGAAGGCTGGAATTTTTGTCATGGAAAAAAAAAAATCTTCGTAATTTCAGTGGTTGGGTACAATGATATCGTTTAGACACTTATTTCCAAGAGAATCCAATACAATCAAAATGGCAGAAGCTCACAAGCCAATCAGAAAGCCTTATGCTGCCATGGCAACCTGCATGTTCCTATCTGGTTGGCCACTTCTAGACCACGCCCATATATATAATGACTAGGCATAACTTGTGAAACACAGAATATAAATATAGAGGCTCACTAAAACTCCTTTGTAGAATTCAAAGAACAATATTAATTTTAGTTTTAAAGGGCCACAGCAGAGGTCCTAATTATAGGTTCATAAACCACCAATAAAACTGTAATTTAGTGATAATAAAATAGCTTTAACTTTACTATATTTTGGCTGTCACTCAGCATAATAGATCCTTGCGCTGGACTGGTCATCGTATGCGACCCAGGAGCCATCCATTACAGTTGGTGGTAGTTGTCTGTGTAAGAAGGGAATATACATTTTCTGATGCAGGGGGGAAGGTGTGTGGAATTTATTTCAATCAAATCCAATTATCTAACATAGACTTCTGACCTATCCCAGTCCCCTCCTCCCGTACGTTCACTGACAAAAAACAAACACACTCAGTCTCAGTAAGTGATGTATCAAAGACAAAATGGATACCCCGTGGCTGCTAATTTTATTTTGTTACACACTTCACAAACAAGTGTCTTTTTCCTGAACAAGAGTAGTCATTTATTTACGTAACTGATGAATGGTACCAAGGATTCATGGCTATGGTTTATGGCTTCTAAGGTCTAAGTGAACATGTAGACTGTTGATACTTCAGAAGCCATATGCAAAAGGAAGTCATTATTCCACTAATGAGGTAATTAGATACAGATAATGATACCAGCTAAGTGGGAGGATTTCTTGGGCAAAGTGAGGCATAAACATAGTAAATTTAAAGCTATTTTTACTACTACTCAATTAAATGTATTTAAAACTTTCAATTGTATATATTCTTTTTGTTATTATTATTATTTTTGTCCTTTATTTGTTATGCGCCAACATATTCCGTAGAGCTATGCACGTTTGATTTTAAGCTCAATAACAGGTGCTCCCTTCTTTTCCAATGTGGTAAAAATATTTTCATTTGTACTTAACCCCTGTTAGCGCTACGGAATATGTTTTTTGGGGTTGTTTAGTTGTGAACTTATGGACCGTAACACATCAGGACATCTTTATGTCCATGGCCATGCTAATTCACTTGGTATTCATGGGTTCAGATACTGGAGTGGGTTGCCAGTTCCTTCTCCAGTGGGCCACAGCATACAGCTCCTGGTATTCCTAGGTGTCTCCCATTCAAGTACTGACCAGGGCTTCAGGTTGGTGTGACCTCATGGTTCCCTCACTGGAATCAAACTCAGGTCACAGCAGAGAGAGCACTGAATCCTAACCGCTGGACCACCAGGGAACCACCGGCTGTTACATGAGTAATTAGCACAGTGCTAAGTCCATTGCACACTGTATGAGACTCTAAGAGGGAAGGATATGATGGATAGCACAGCATTCCCTGGACTCAGATTATACTGCACCGACCAGTTACCCCATAGTTTTCCTGTTTTAGGTGAGTACCAGTATTCCATGCCTACACAGACAGATGTGGCAAGGGTTAAATGTTTGTTTGTTGGGATCACAGCATGGAGCACTATAGCCCCAGTCTGCAAACTCCAGAGAGTGCAGAATTTTCTGGTTTCTGCAAAAAAATAACCCTGTATACATAGTCTGATAAATCCCTCACAAATTGACTTGATTGGGGGACACACTTCTGCAGGTATTTCGGCATGCTTTTAGCAGTTATGTGGCCCAAATGGTGCGGAATTAAGTAGCCTTTTAATCCCCCTAGATAGCCTTGTGCTTATCGCAGGCATGCTTAAATCCCTTAATTATGGTTGACCCTACCACTTCCACTAGAAGGCTGTTCCAGTTATCTACTGCTCTTTCTGTAACATAGTTCTTTCTTTTAGCTTACACATCCCACTGTACAGATAGAAGCTTCCTCTGTATTCACATTGTCCTCAGGAGCAGCATAAATCAAAAAGGCAGATTTCACTGCACCATATAAAAAATGTAATTAATGGCTGTAATTTTTTACATTCTAGTATGTAGTAAAAGAGAATATTTTAAACATATATAGGACTACAGTGGCATTTCAATTAATCTACCCTTACAGCCCCTATCACATCTGAAAGAAGGCATATGCCTGTGTCATGGGTGTAGGAGCAGAAATTATTTGGAGGGGGATACAACTCATTGTATACTAAAAATGCACAATAGCTGGTCTACACATATACACATATTGGAAAATCTGGGGGTTATGTCCCCCTCATCCCCCCCAGTTCCTACGCTCATGACCTTTATCCATCACCCTCTGCGCAGTCAGTCAAGGCTGTCGTTTTTTGCAGACTGTTTTACAACAGAGCGAGCGACTTGCTGCGCACACTGAGCTCGCCATTAATTCATGCTCGGTAATCATGAACAATAATGTCTGAGCAGCTAACGCTGCGGCGCGGCCAAGAAAGGATTATAAATATTCATGGAGTGTTGCTGTAGCAAATCTACAAAGCTTGTAAGAGGCCTGGTGGCGAAAACACGCTGTTTGTTTTCTGCATCTCCTCAGAAATAGATTAGAAACCATCAACCTGATCGGCAGGTGTCGCTTCCAAAAAAAAGAGGGGAGCGGGTACGGTATCCATGCAGAGATGTGCCAGGGATTATCAGCACATGTCCTCAAGGCACGTTTAAAGTTTAAGGGATATGTATAATAAGTAATTACCGGCCAAGGAAATCACATACACTTCTGTGAATCATAAGGTAGAGATATGGAAATCATGTGGAAAAAGTGTATATATATTTTTTAAAATAGATTTTATCATTTTTAGTTGTTTCTAGTATACAGTAGGGTTCCTTGGTGGTCCATTAGTTTGGATTCGGTGAAAAAAATGTATATATTTTTTTTAATAGATTTTATCATTTTTAGTTGTTTCTAGTATACAGTAGGCTTCCTTGGTGGTCCAGTAGTTAGGATTCGGTGCAAAAAGTGTATATATTTTTTTAAATAGATTTTATCATTTTTAGTTGTTTCTAGTATACAGTAGGGTTCCTTGGTGGTCCAGTAGTTAGGATTCGGTGCGAAAAAAGTATATCATTTTTTTAAATAGATTTTATAATTTTTTGTTGTTTCTAGTATACAGTAGGGTTCCTTGGTGGTCCAGTAGTTAGGATTCGGTGCTTTCATCACTATGACCTGGGTTCAATTTTAGCTATGGAACCAAGAGGTCACACCATCCTGAATACCAGGAGCTGTATAAGGTGATCTTGGCAAAGATACTGGAGTAGATTGCCAGTTCCTGCTCCAGTGGACCATGATTTGTCAGACCTCTCTGCTATGATCTGCCCATCTTGGGTGGCCCTTCATGGTAAAATATTAAAATACATAAGTGTCTTCACCACGATAAGGTATTAATATTAATATATATAATATTACTTTTTAAAAATGTAACATGCTCCACCCATTTTACTTAAGATATGAAAATTAGCATGGGTGGGACCCAGAGCTGCTGTGATCATTAATCAAACTAGTATTTTATGCAATTTTCTTTTTACTTGATGAAATCAGTGACGTGGAGGAACACGTACATTTATCCATAACAGAACATATCTACCTTACCAGTTTTAATGATACATTAAGTGCACTTTCTGTGGGTAGCACTTAATGAACAAGAACATTTTACTTTCAGTCTCAGAAATCTCTATGCATATATAAAATCAATACTCGTAACACAGAACCTAGAAGTTCTCCAATGTAGAATGATCCTAATAGAGCGTGAACATTTAAAGTCATAAATAGCGGATTTCGTTGTAAACCTAGAGCAATAAAAGCAGCATATTTCTCCAAAATTGGAATCTCCTTGGGAACAGAAATTGATATTTAATGCAGTGTGAGTGCAGTACAGCTCTTTAAAATATCTATACTGAGTAGAGAGTCTTCTCAAGCTAATGTAATGGGGCTTTGATACTAAACAAGTGCGACATCATTGTAATATCCACAGCTAGATTGTCCACTTTTTCTGTTATGCAGCTCTCTCTCTGCATAGTGCTTCAATCCACAGCTGATGCAGCAGAAACCTTGCAGCTTCAGATTGGAATACAGTACTTTGTCTTGCAAAAAAAGTTATGTATTACAAAGCCATCATAGAGAGGAAAATTACTGTATGTGGGGAAAAAAATGCTTCTTTTATACAATTCCTGCTAAATTAATGGAGTTATGCGCTTTTAACTTTGCATTAGCATAATACACAACGAGCTGCACTGGCCTCTGGCACTAATTAGAGTAGGAAAATGCTATTTTGTATATAGCTATATTAGGTATATAATTATTTTCCATCCATTTCAAACATGTAGTGGCAAAGTTAACTGACTATAAAAAGTTCTTGGTTTGTTTTGTCTCCTTTCTTTTTTAATAGTAATTTGTAGATTGTTGTTGTTCAGTCCTTCAGTTGTGTCCGACTCTCAGTGGCCATATGGACGGAGCATGCCAGGCCCATCTAAGTGTGCTTCTGGTTGTGCTTATCCATATGGTTTTCTTGGAAAGATACTGGAGTGGGTTGTCAGTTCCTTCTCTGCGATTTGTCTGACCTCTCTGCTATGACATGCCCACCTTGGGTGACCCTACATGGTATAGTTTACTACTTCATTGAGTTACACAAGCCCCTTTACCACCACAAGGTAATGATCCAGAAGTAGAATTTTTAGATATCTTACAATATAAAACAGAATATACATATAAACTATAAAGGAATGGTGTGAGGGAAATATGGGTGTTATAATGCCTTTAAAATGATTATTTTAAACTAAATAATATTAATATACAAATATTATAATAAATAGTCAAAACTAAAACAAAAATAATTATCTATGAAAATTATTGTGGGTGGGCTTCAGGGGCTATATCAGCAGTAACCAAAAATGATAATATCTATATTACTTCTTCATTAATTAAGAAAAAACAAAATAAAAAAAGGTGATAAAGTTAAAACAGTTTTGGAGAAGTATAAACAACTTTTAATAATTACAAGCCAGTGCTAATACAGCATCATAACTGACAGGGAACTGCCTGAGAAAGAGCAAGCTCTTGCGCAAACCCCACTAATCCTAAGTATAAATGGGTATTGAATAGATTGCCTATTAAGAAGCTCTTATAAATATGTAGATGATCACTATTCATGATAAGAATGATTATAATATAAACTGACATGGAAACTGGGCAATAAGGAAATGAAAATGGAGCAAAATGGAGCAAAATGCTCCCCCCCTGTAATAAACATTGCCCGGACATCACGCCTAATTGGTATTTACACATTGGATAGAAGTACCCACCTTTGTTTTAGAACTATCCTTATATTTTACATTTTTTTAATCACTGTTTTTGGTGAGTATACCTGCCACACCCTAATTTCAGAGGAGTGTTTCCTAAGATTTTCAAAATCTAAAGATATATCTTTCAAACTGGATGGAGTAGATAGATAGATAGATAGATTAGGTACCTTGAACACTGTAATTTACCTTTATGTCTCCCTTTAACACTTGGAGCCTAACATGTGGCTAAAATCAGAGTACAGTAGCAGGGTGCCCATGTGAATCACAATATATAGGCTAATACCATTGACATTTTGTTCCTGTGCAGCTTTTATGTAATACATAATAGTATCAGAATTCAGTTATATCCCAGCAGGACGATACAGAAGTCAGAGACAGGAAAGATGAGCTTGGGGATGGGAGGGAGGAATGGTGGAGAGGAGGGTAGGAAGGGAGGGTAGGAGAAGGAAGGGAGGGGGGAATGGGGAAAGGAGGAAGGGTGGAGAGAGGGGGAAGGAGAAGGGAAAGGGAGGGGGAGAGAACAAGGGAGGGGGACAAGGGTGGAAGGGGAAAGGAGGTGGGGAAGGGGATGGGAAGGAGGAGAGGAGGGAATGAAGGGAGTGAGAGGGAGGGGTAAATGAGGGTGAGAAGGGAAGGAGGAAAGGGGAGGGAGGGAATGGATGGAGGAGGAAGGGAGGGGAGGAGGGGAGGAGTGGAAGAAGGGAGAGTGGGGAAAGGAAGGGAGGGGGGAAGGAGGGTGGGAAAGGTAGGAGGAAGGGGGAGGGATAGGGGAAGGAGAAGGGGAACTAAAAACGTGGTGGGGGATATTGATTGTATGTTTTGATATGTTTGATCATTTGGTTTGTGAAACATTTACTTTGTTGTTTGAGATTGATGTTATGAATAACTATTAAAAAAAAACAATAATGAAAAAAGAGTGACACAGTCTTGTAGACATACACTATAACTATTTCATTAATAGATATAGTTCCTAAAAGATAATAAACCCAAATAATGTTTTAGTTTTTCTGAGAGGTCAGCAAGTGCAGCCAACAGTTCATGGAAAATCATATGGTGAATGGAAAAGAGAAGGAGAGATGAAAATTCATGAATTGCTTTGAGGGTTAGAAATATTGAATATTGGGAGCATTTACCTAATGTAGAAGACAGAAAGACTTCATGTTAGATCTAAATTATATATTAAAGGGACACTGTCATATGCCATAAAAAATAAAGTAATAATAATAATAATAAAATTATTTAGTTTTATTTGCTATATATATATATATATACATATATATATATATATATATATATATATATATATATATATATATATATATATATCCCTTGATATGCCAATTTCCCAATGATACCTTTGCAAATATGATCTGGAACATTATGTCAAACCATAGAGAGAGCTGCTACTAGGTTCTACAGACATAGGAAGTGAAAGCATCTCATAGACAATTACACCTATTGACACTAAACAAGTGTAAAGATGATATCTCTAATGTGAACTGCTGACAAAACATGTGTGAAAACATTTAAATAATTTTCATTTCCTCAACCACATTCAAGCCAACCTTAGATATAGCCTGATGGCACTCCCCAATGTATAATTGCCTTTTAGATGGTACTTCTGATGCTTCTGTCATGACCCCAGCAGTATATATTCTGCGCATTCATACAATAACTGACACTGAGAAAGAACAGTATGGGTAAACCTCCTCCGGGATGTTATTTGAGCTGTGATTTAACAATGTTAATTATGTTAATTGGTTATTGGTTTATGGTTGCTTTACTAAAGCTGTGGCCCGTAATTTTCCCAAGATACGCCCCTGATAGACAAAGATCAGAGGAGATACACAACTATGCTTGAGGGAAAAACAGGAAAACAAAAAAAGCTATTTATGTTAAACTGCATACTGTTTTAATAGTATATGTCCAGCAAACAAACATATGAGCTGTACTGTTTCAGTGTGTTTTTTTATTCTAAAGCCCATTGGATCTTGCCAGGGTCATGTTTTTCTATCTAGTATTTTACACACATGAGAAGCTGCACGCCAGGTGGAGACCCATATACTCCCACACATTAACTACATTTTTAGACGTTTATCGTACATTCCACCAGATCATTCTACTATAAACATATAAATGGTACACTCACTGGTCAAAAACCACAGATCAAAAACAGGAAGATCCACTCCCTGAGACTAAATGTTTTCATATTTATGTTATATGCATTTAGGGAGCTAGAGTAAATGACAGCCACACTTTTTCAAAAATGTTAAATAAAAAAAATAAAAAAAATAAATAAAAACTGTATTAAATGTATTGTCTATTATCAGCATCCAGTTCAGGACAGTTCAATTGTTATATTAATCTACTCCTTTATGTGTATTTGATTTAGGAAGCAACTTCCTCTTTAACTTAGCCCCTTGATTCCAGGGACTATACATTCCAATAATTGTAATAATTGCATTGAAGTTTTGTCAACCAGCTTTTCGGATTGTCCTCTGAAGCTTTATATCATTATAAGGGTCTAATTATTGCTAATTACTTCTGGTGGTTGGCACATGCATAGAGCAGATAAAATACATGACAATTGAAATTCTGGACATGGTTATTAGCTTCAATTCAGGGTAACTGAATGTGTTTTGCATTTGCTAAAATCACTATGAGCATGTGGAAATCTCAGGCACTAATAAGCAATGATTTTTCACATTTCATATTACATGTATTAGAATATGCAACTTTTTAAAAACACCATTCAATTGCAAAAGTACTTGGTACCACCTTGTAGTTTTAAATTATATCATAGTGGCTGAGTCACTTAAAAAAAAATCATCAAAAAGAGCACTGAAAGCCAAAGAAAAAAAAAACATAAAATTGCTGCATGTCTTACTGAGTTTTTATATAACTCTGTTAATCTTCCCTTAATGTTTTCTTCACTCTGTAGGTTCTGAAAGTACAAAAAAAATAATAACAAGCACCCAGAAAAAAACAATATTTACTGCATCCAAAAAAATCAGTTTGTTTGTTTTTTTAGACATTCTAATTTTAAATTAATTAAAGAGAAAATATAGGCATTTAGAGGAAGTTTTTTATTTATGGTCCCCATAAACTCATTTTATAAGCCAGTGCATTTGGACCACATATAGGTCTTAAGATATCAGAGAAGAATAAAGTCTGAAATCTATTGTGTGGGACAAAATATTTAGTAACTAAATAGTATACCTATGACATAGGTCATGTAGAGCAATACATAAGATTAATTTATTCATTGGACCCAAAATTAAATATGAGGGATGCAATATCCACCTTAAAATATGGAACATATCAAAATGCAAAGTAATTATCAATCTGTATGCAAAGCACAAATATACTCCTTCCCTCAGTAACTTGGTCTCCCGTTGTAAACTAATAGTTCAGATATGCTGGTATAAGGGCCAGTTAATTCAGTACAACTTGGAGAACACCACTGTATAGTACCCCTTAAAAACACGTTGAAATACGTTTTTGTATTTTTGAAATAGGTGCCTTTTTCACAGAAGAAATCATAAGTGAAGCGTCTGTTTACATGTGACTCTGGCAAGTCCCCTAGGCAGACTGACAGCAAGAGCTCCATGCAGAGAGCTAAAGTAGAGAGGCGGTTAATCCTTCCCAATTCATATGTTCAGGGAATTGACTGCTGGAAACTCCAAATTACGTTACTTGTGTGTTAACTAATGGCTGATAACATTCTTGAATGCAGAGAAAAAACATAAAGCTTTCTGTTCACAGAGCTTGTTCTTAATCATGGAACAGTCAGGAGTGTGTTTGGAAACAGACCTAAGACTTCAGATTTTTAGCTGTTATTAGTGTAATTAAAAAAAAAGCAATATATAATTTTAATATAGAATCTTGTGCTCTTTCACACCATGAAGAACACAAATAGTGAGGCAAATGGCCCTTTAAGATGACGGCACTGGATGTGGGGTAACTAACGCTTGTTTCGCTTTTTCAAAGGCGTGACTAGAAATCCAGAGTAGCTTCTTTTAAATAAATACGTTAGTGGCTCATCAATTAAATAATTAATCAATAATTACATTCTTTATCTTCACAGGCTTTCCAAAAATTAGAAAAGACGGGACTGGATCTCACAAAAACCACGATAAAGCAGGATGATGTTGGATTTTCAAACAACCCCAGTGTAAAGAAAAAGATATCAACTTAATTTTTTTTTTCTCAAAGTAGCTACAAATCATTCCTGAGGGTGGACCACAACTATAACTATGTAAATCACATATATAGTTGTCAGGGTTCGTAACGTTTGCGATGTTGGTAACGCAGTTGTGTCTCTCACATAGCAAAGCGAGGCGAGCAGTTGGCATTACCAACACCCGACACCGCCTTCGGCGCTCATTGCAGGGCTCGCAACACCCACAGTACAGGCCTGTAATGAGGCACAGGCGCTCATCGAGTGGCCCACTGTTTCTCCTCCCTCCTTCCCCCTTATCCTCCTTCCCCCTTAGCCGCCTCCTCCCCTTTCCCTCTCTTACTTTCATGCAATGACCTCCTCCTACTGCTTCTCTCCTCTGCAGCGCAGCTCCTGGTTGTGTCCGAACCGGCATATGCTAATGATGCGCTGCTGGGGAGAGAAGCAGCAGGAGGAGGTCATTGCATGAAAGTAAGAGAGGGGAAAGGGAAGAGGTGGTTAAGGGTGAGGGAGGACAGGAGGATAGGAAGACGGATGGGGGGAAGGAGGGAGGATAGGGGGGAAGGAGGGAGGAGGAGGATAAGGGGGTAAAGAGGGGGGTTAAGAGACACAGGGGGGGAGAAAGAGACACAGAGGAAGAGGGGGGGGGGGGAGAGGGGGGACAGGGTTCCAGATGAGCGCCGTAGGTGCTCACATAGGGCCTCATTCAATTGCGATCTGGCCAATTGAATAGGGCTCCAAATAAGCACATAGCATATTTTTTTTTAAGAAGTTTTTAGGCAGTGAAAACCTTGCTTTTGGATAGATGTTTCCTAACTAAAAACTTCTTTAAAAAATATGTTATGTGCTTATTTAGAGCTCTGTTCAATTGGCCAAATTGCAATTGAATGAGGGCCATAGGGTGGAAAACAGCATTGCCAGCCTTAACATTTTATTCCTGTCATTTTTGACAGGCAAGTAGCTAGTTTAATATAGTTTTATTGTAATAGTATCTGGCAGCTAAATTGATGTGTATCCAATTATTCAACAAAAAACACCAAAATACAAAACTAGACATTAAAAAATGTAAAACAGATCATCATGGGATGGAAATAAAAATACTATTAAACATACCTAAAAACTAATTCATGGATCAAAGCATGATATTACTTATTATCTAAACTTCCAATTTCAAGTTATGGTTATATCTTCTTTATAATGATATTTCATAATGATAAATAGCTCCTAATTATATTATTTTTTTACAGAAGTTTTTAGTTAGTGAAGACCTTGCTTTTGGATAGAAGATCACTAACTAAAAACGCCTGTAAAAAAATATGCTATGTGCTTATATAGAGCCCTATTCAATTGGACAAATCGCAATTTAATAAGGCTGTAAGTATTTACTTTGGAACTCCCTCCTAATTAGCCCATCCAATTGGGTTTCAATTCAGAAGTGAGGCATGTTTATTTAAAATCTTTGTAATCATCTTTTTAATGTCATAGGGCCTCATTCTATTAGCGGCCGTAAATCGGCCGTAAGGCTGCGATTCCTTGCGGGGGTTCTGTTAACTCGCGATTCTATTATACGGCCCCGCAAGGATCTCCTCTTACGGCCGGCCGCATATCTTGGAACCGGCCGTAAGCTGTGAAATCTAAAAACGCAAAAATAAATTCAAGCCTGCACTGTACAGCTCTGTAAATGCTAGGGATCATATTGGTGGACATGAGGATTAAAAGTAACCCACTCTCAAGCTTGCACATCTGCCCAAACCCGAGTTCAAATTAACTGTTTATTTTCCGGCTGCGGCGTGGGTGTGTCTGAGGTGCTCCAAGCACTCTGGACTTTTTACATGGATATTTTACGGATATTAAAAATAAAATATTTTACGGATTTGAGTACAGGATAATTATGTGCTATTTTTTCTAACACCTAAAATCCCTTTATAGTCTTCTCAAAGTGCAGGATGGCTTTATTTGAGCTATTTTATGTGCTTAATTGGTGCTAGTGGGACCTCTTTCCTGCAAGTAAGCTGCGGCTCACTTTTAGCCTTGCAGATAGGGTTCCCGGAGCAATTGAATTGCAAATAGGAATTTCTTACGGCCGAAACTCTTGCGGCCGTTTTAGATCAAAGGCTTTCCTCCGGCGCGAGCGGCCGCAAGAGATAGCAAGGCACCGGCCGCAAGCCTGCCGGAATCCCCGGCCGTAAGGGAATAGAATAGCCGAATAGCTTGCGGCCGGTCCTTGCGGCCCCGCAACGGCTGCGGCCACTGATAGAATGAGGCCCATAGTGATTTTTAATAGGAAACAGTAAAAGTTAAGTTTTAATATGCCTAAATATACCCTCTGTGACTATACAAATTTACCAAGTGAGACAGATGTAATAGTAGTTTGCGTGTATAGAAATGAAAGATAAGTAAACACAGTGCTGTAAAAGCTAACACTGCAGCATTTAAAAATAATTATAAAACACTTAAAAGTACATGGAATTTTCCCTGTTTGTAACTTTTTCTTACCTAACACATACTGCTTATATCATCAACACTGATTGATTTAAAGTTAATTCATATCCATGAAAGTTTTACATACATTTAAAAGAAAAATGGTTTATACCTTTTGCACTTTATTTTGATCGCTCCACATTATGGTACAGAGCCGTATTCACGAGTTCAGAGTCATTTTATATCTTAATCTTCTTGGATACCTCTCCCACAGGTATAATGACCTAGGAAAGGTATCGGATTTGTGCATGCAAGCTCAGCAACCCATCAGAACTGGTCTATTTGACACAACTTGCGCTTGTTCATCTAGACGCACGCCGCCCTTCACAAGGTCACATTATATTCATCTGCTTTATAAAAATCAAACAAAGCTCAAACCCTCTAAAGCCGCCGCTGTACTGCAATGACCTAGTTTTCACTGTGCAACTTTTACTGGCGGCTCTATATTAAAAACTATATATTCATGTCCTTTTATGCACTGAACATAAAGTACAAGTGGGATTTGTTCTGGAAGGCTCTGTACTATTGAACTCTGCATCAAAGACCCAATTTCTGCACATATCGCCATACGTTAGATATTTTTGTCTAGATAGATAGATAGATAGATGAAAATTATTTTATTGATCATATGGTTAAACAGCTTATTTGCCACAAATAAGTGGGTAATCACTGATATAGTTGTTGTACTGCGAGCTGGCGTGTAACGCTCGCAAAATTGCGAATTGCGCATGCGCACTACGCACAAATTGTGAGCTGAATCACAATTTGAGACTTCAAGCCTGCAAGCACATGGCAGAAAGCCAAAATCGTAAATCATGCTTAATTACAATGCTTGAGGCTGAAAGTCTACGGGCTTAAAATTGGCAACAGTTACAGTGCGAGTATGCTCGCAAGTACATGGCAGAAAGCCAAAATTGTAAATCATATTCCATAAATGTTACAATCGCAAATCGCTATTAAAGTGCTACAAGTCCTGAAGCCCGCAATTGTTTTCACACCCGTAAATGGCAAATGGAGCCAGGGATCCTACTGGGACTAGAGAGGACTCGCAAGGGGGTTAAACTCCTGTCCGTTGCACTGTAAAAGCAAATATAAACACAATACTGTATTTTAAACTATAGGGAAAGCAATGAAAGGTATTATTATTATATTATTATTATTATCTTTTTTTGTAAGGTGCCAACTTATTCGGTAGCGCTGTACAGGGTTTGGGTACATGGCAAAAACAAAATTAACACCTTATAATCAATGGAGGGACCTTTTTTTTAGCTTAAAATCAAAAGTTATTAAACTTAATAACATAACAATCTCAAGCACGCAAATCTGCTATTTTTTTATGTTTAATTTCCGTCTTATATCGATCCCGGCAATCAATTTGTTAATACATATAATAGACTTTGCATGGACTAGAATATTATATTTATTGATTTTTTTCCTATTGCATTATTTCATTGAATGCGGGCCCGATCGCAACTCTAACTTCAAAACCGTAAGTGATTGAAATGTAACCTCCATGTTTTAGTGACGTAATGATGACGGTCTCTTTTACTATTGGCTCCATCTAAACCCCTAACTACGGGTTTTAACAACTACGAAGCATGGTTTACGGATTTGGATTCCAGCCATGTGGGCTTTTCTAATTTAATCGCTCTGTAACTTCAGCAAATTTCAAGCCCGCAGACATACAGGCTCTACAACGGAATTTAATAGGGCCCTATATGTAGCATTTCAGGGCCGGATCATGATCAATTAAGCAAGACCCGTAACTTACTGCTCAGACAGAGCCAAAACCTTAACTTGCTGCAAAGTTTGATTTGCTATCCAGAAATGTGAGGAGAGGGAGGGAGAGAGAAGGATAGGGAGGGAGAGAGAGATAGAAAAAGGGAAGGAGAGAGAAGGAAGGAGGGGAGAAAGAGTGAGAAGGAGAGGGAGGGATAGAAAAGGAGTGGCAGAGAGAGAGAGATGAAGAGAGAGAGAGAGAGAGAGAAGGAGGGAGGGGAGAAGGAGGGAGGGGGAGAAGGATGGAGAGAGAGAGAGAGGAAGGGAGAGAGAGAGAAGGAAGGAGAGAAAGATGAAGGGAGAGAGAGAGAGAGAGAGAGAGATGAAGAGAGAGAGAGAGATGAAGAGAGAGAGATGAAGAGAGAGAGAGAGATGAAGAGAGAGAGAGAGAGATGAAGAGAGATGAAGAGAGAGAGATGAAGAGAGAGAGAGAGAGAGAGATTGATGAAGAGAGATGAAGAGAAAGAGAGAGAGAGAGAGATGAAGAGAGAGAGAGGGGAGAAGGATGGAGAGAGAGAAAGAGGAAGGGAGAGAGAGAGAGAAGGAAGGAGAGAGAGATGAAGGGAGAGAGAGGGAGAGAGAGAGAGAGATGAAGAGAGAGATGAAGAGAGAGAGAGATGAAGAGAGAGAGACGAAGAGAGAGAGAGAGGGAGAGATGAAGAGAGAGAGAGAGATGAAGAGAAAGAGAGAGAGAGAGATGAAGAGAGAGAGAGAGAGGGGGAGAAGGATGGAGAGAGAGAAAGAGGAAGGGAGAGAGAGAGAAGGAAGGAGAGAGAGATGAAGGGAGAGATGAAGAGAGAGAGAGATGAAGAGAGAGAGAGAGAGAGATGAAGAGAGAGAGAGAGAGATGAAGAGAGACAGATGAAGAGAGAGAGATGAAGAGAAATAGAGAGAGAGAGAGAGAGAGAGAGATGAAGAGAGAGAGAGAGAGAGATGAAGAGAGAGAGAGAGAGATGAAGAGAGAGAGAGAGAGAGAGAGAGAGAGAGGAAGGGAGAGAGAGAAGGAGGGAGGTGAGACGGAGGGAGGGGGAGAAGGATGGAGAGAGAGAAAGAGGAAGGGAGAGAGAGAAGGAAGGAGAGAGAGATGAAGGAAGGATAGAGAGATGAAGGGAGAGAGAGAAGGAGGGAGGTGAGACGGAGGGAGGGGGAGAAGGATGGAGAGAGAGAAAGAGGAAGGGAGAGAGAGAAGGAAGGAGAGAGAGATGAAGGAAGGATAGAGAGAGGAAGGGAGAGAAAGAAGGAGGGAGAGAGAGAAGGAGAGAGGGAAGGAGAGAGAGAGAGAGAGAGAGAGAGAGAGAAGGAGGGAGAGAGAGAGAGAGAAGGAGAGTGAGAGAGGGTGCAAGGAGACAGAGAGGGCACAGAGAGAGAGTGAGCATGGAGAGAGGGAGGGCACAAAGAGAGAGTGAGCACTGAGAGAGGGAGAGGACAGAGAGAGAGAGAGAGTACACAGAGAGAGGGCACACAAACAGACATAATTATTAACACAATATTATACCATCCTTTAGTAAAATATAATAGCGTGCCTCAGGCAGGTCCAGCCTATGATTAAAGGTCAGCTTACCAGGTATGGCTGAATCCTCTGCTACTCACATTGTCTCCAACCATCATTAACCCATGCTTACCTATTACCCTGCCCCACCACACTGAGTCAGATCTGATTATGGATTGGTCTCCAGTAGGAATACCACTGATAAGCCAGTCACGATGGCCAGGCATTGTTTTAGATAGACTTGGTGGCATCCGGCTACCCTGCAGCTTCCCCATGGTCCTATACTTGGGTTATGCACCAATCATTGGTCAAGTCAGCCTTAACCAATTTATTGAGTGTTGGCCCAGGGAACCAATCCTAGCAACACCTACTAGATGCGTCTCTGATTGGCTCTCAAGATGACGGGGGATATGAATTCCTTGTCTTGCATAATCCTATATTCTTATTATCATTTATTTGTAACCTGCCAACATATTCCATAGCGCCAACTTATGCTAAGTTCTACCATTGTTCTATTATATGTGTTGGGGTATAAAGAGCAATTATTGGGAATAAAGACCATGCTCTGTTTGGAACACATAGTGATGCCGTGGGATACATAGGGATGACCATCGCTTTGTATCCTGCTATCCATCAGCCATCTTGTGTAAGAGGATTGTCAAACTGACTCAGATCTATGGGTAGGATTGGTCCCACTGACCAAAAAAAGTAGATCTTGACAATGCTCTGCAGAATAAGTGAATAGCGATAGATATGGAGTGTCTTTACAGTTTATGTGTATATAGAGGCCTGTTCTGCATTTTGAACACAGACATATCTATACAGAGGTATATCCTGTGTAGAGACAGGAGTGTGTTAATTACAAATTACAGTATAAGTGTATGTAGTGAAAGACCAGGAATGTGTCTGCTCTGCATTATAATGTGTATAGATGTAGACAATGAGGGTGTTTATTACGCAGCCAGACGCCAGGGACATGCCTATTCTGCAGATTATGTGTATACATAGATATCTATACAACAGTATATGTATCAAACAGACCAAGCATGTGTTTATTATGTAGTATATATGCATATAGAGGTCAGGGTGTGTCTGTTCTGCAGGATGCATATACAGAGAGATTCCAGGAGTGTGCATGTTATGCATAATATATGTGTATTGAGATAGACAAGGAGGATGCTTATAATTCACTATATGTGTATATAGAGGGCTGGGGGGTGCCTGTTCTGCATATTATATGTACATAGAGATTTCCGTACAACTATATACGTCTGTAACAAAATAATGAATTATGTATGTATATATTTATGTATCTACAGAATGCATATATAGCGATATCGCAGGAGGCGTTTGTCTGCATTATATATGTGTACTAGTCGTTTATCTGTTCACCCTCTCCTGTATCTCTTTCCCCCTTTCCCCTGTGTCTCTATCCCCCCTTCACCCTCCCCTGTGTCCCTTTCCCCCTCTGTCTCTTTCCCCCTTTCCCCTGTGTCTCTTTCCCCCTCCTATCTCCCCTGTGTCTCTTTCCCTGCTCCTCCCTCCCCTGTGTCCCTTTCACCCTATGTCTCTTTCCCCCTTTTCCTCCCCTGTGTCTCTTTCCCTCTTTCCCCTGTGTCTCTTTCCCCGCTCCTCCCTCCCCTGTGTCCCTTTCCCCCTTTTCCTCCCCTGTGTCTCTTTCCCTCTTTCCCCTGTGTCTCTTTCCCTGCTCCTCCCTCCCCTGTGTCCCGTTCCCCCTATGTCTCTTTCCCCCTTTCCCCTGTGTCTCTTCCCCCCTCTCCCTCCCCTGTGTCTCTTTCCCTCTTTCCCCTGTGTCTCTATCCTCCTCCTCCTCCCTCCCCGTGTTCTTTCCCCCTGTCTCTTTCCCCCTTTCCCCTGTCTCTTCCCCCTCCTCCCTCCACTGTCTGTATTTCCCCCTCTGTCTCCTTACCCCTTTCCTCTGTGTCTCTTTCCCCCCTCTCCCTCCCCTGTGTCTCTTTCCCTCTTTCCCCTGTGTCTCTATCCTCCTCCTCCTCCCTCCCCGTGTCCTTTCCCCCTGTCTCTTTCCCCCTTTCCCCTGTCTCTTCCCCCTCCTCCCTCCACTGTCTGTATTTCCCCCTCTGTCTCCTTACCCCTTTCCTCCGTGTCTCTTTCCCCCCTCTCCCTCCCCTGTGTCTTTCCCTCTTTCCCCTCTGTCTCTTCCCCCCTCCTCCCTCCACTGTGTCTATTTCCCCCTCTGTCTCCTTACCCCTTTCCCCTGTGTCTCTTTCGCCCCTCCTCCCTCCCGTGTCCCTTTTCCCCTCTGTCTCTTTCCCCCCTCCTCCCAAAACAGCTAATTAATATGCATGTATTGCTCATTTGCATGTACATGTAGCAACAACATAATAGAATTTCTCAGGACAGATTAACTTCAGAAATAAATGGATAACATAACATATAGTTAGTTTTTTTATGCTCTTTATAAATAACCTGAAAACAAATTGATTTAGGGGTGACCAAGTCTCTCTGGTTGATTATATCTGCTGTCCAGTTATTACAGGTGATACTTGGTAACACACATGACACCTTCCATTACTAGACCACTGAGGTCCACTTTCCTATGTGGTATTTGAAATAACTAAACTTTAAAAATAAACAACTTTGACATTATTTTACATTTTCAATGTCATTTTGCTTTACTGTGGGAGTTCACGTTCCTGTCTGACATGATTCTGATTGCTACATTCTCAGGAACGGCGTGAGAATTAGCTTCCCCATAGTCCTGTTGAGAACACTGGCAGTTTTAGATGCCTTTGTGCACATACAGATTCAAAGTCACTTTCTACGTCAGGAAGTTAATTAGTGGAAACCAAAAGTTAGATTACACTGCAATATAATAATATCTCATTAGATGCTGGGTTATTTTTTAATATGTGGTACAATGTCCCTTAACCCTTTCACTGGCAGAGGGGCCAGCAATGCATTATGTTGCAATGCATTGCCGGCCCTTCTGCGAGCGAAAGGGTTACGGGCCATTGGGAACTCAGTTTGAGTGTCAGAAAAGGAGAAGTGATGTGAGCATAATGCCTATTTACAGCACCATGGGTGGACAGACACATATTTATTGCATTGTAAACCTAATAAGCTCTCGGTATTTAGGAGGAAGTCCCTGTCTAAATGTACGCACATATAAGAAGTAATGAGGAAGTAACAACACTGTACTGGGTGAAATCCCAACATATGTATGTCCACCAATAGACTAAATATTAAATATACTGGAAACCAAATCATTATAGGGACAGTAATGGAGACCCAAAGGCAAAATATGTGTCTGACAAGGGTAGTAATGCCCTATCACATAATACACCCTATGACATAATTTCCTTTATATATATATATATATATATATATATATATATATATATATATATATATATATATATATTATAGCAAAGCGCTATCTCTGGCCCTGTTTGCCAGCACTTAAGATGGAGGAACCCTGAGGGAGGTTTTACAATACTTTCCACCATTTATTGGTTCTCAGGCAGGATGTTAGGGAAACAAAACACAAAATAAACTAGCTCTTCATTGGAGCTCTAACTAAACTAGAACAGCAGTTCCCTCATTGCAAAACTATAATAAATGTATACAGGCCAGGATGTTTGGCTGTTTCAGGAGACCAATGTTGCTATCAGTCTGCCGAGTAACTGTCTCTCTCTGTATTCTCCCAGTCCAGTCTCAACTGACTCTCTCAGTTGCTTAGCAACCCTTAAAAGCCAAGCCCAGCAGAGTCTGCCACTCACACACACACCATGTATAACCCTGCTACAATATATATATATATATATATATATTAGTAACTTATATATTGTTATCTTGGATGGTCTGTGCTGTCTCTCTCTCTCTGTGCTGTCTCTCTGTGTGCACGCTCTCTCTCTCTCTCTCTGCATGTTCTCCATCTTTGTGCCTGTTCCCTCTCTTTTTGTGTGCTCTCTGTCTCCCTGTGAGTGGTGTCTGTTTGCGCTCTCTCTCTGTTCGTTCTCTGTCTGTGCACTCTCTCTATGTGCTCTAATTCTCTCTGTGCGGTCTCTCTCTCTCTCTCTATGTGCTTTCATTCTCTCTGTGCTCCCTCTCTGTTTCACTCTGTGAACATTCTCTCTCTCTGTGCGCCCTCTATCTCTCTGTGCACAGTCTCTCTCATTGTGCCCCATTCTCTCTTTTTGTGCACTCTCTCGATGTCTGTGCACTCTCTCACGGCCTGTCCTGTGTCTCTTTTTCCTGTGTCTCTCTAAATTTCTCTCTGTCCTGTGTGTCTCTTTTTCTCTGTGGGTTCTCTCTCTCTCTGTGGACAGTCTCTCTCTTTGCGCACCCTCTCTCTCTTTGTGCGCTCTCTCAATGTCTGTGCACTCTCTCACTGTCTGTCATGTGTCTCTTTTTCCTGTGTCTCTCTATATTTCACTCTGTCCTGTGTGTGTGTTTCTTTTTCCCTGTGCGCTCTCTCTCTCTCTGTGCGCTGCCTCTCTGTGTGCTCTATCTCTCTCCTGTGTCTCTCTCTGTTCTCTCTCTCTGAGGGGTATACTGTTCATACACCGATTCACTGGCAATTTGGCACCTGCTCAGTAGACACTGCGCAGGTGTTACTCACACATATATATATATATGTATATAAAGAGAGAGCAAGGGGGCTCCTAAACCTATGTACCCGCCCCTAAATATGTTTCAAAAGAATAGTGCATTATGTATTGGTTGTTCGGTCATGTTTGATTCTCAGTGATCCTATGGACTGCAGAACCATGCTTATGCTTATCCATAAAGATACAGGACCTGCCTATCTTGGGGGACCCTACATGGTATAGCTCATAGCTTTACTGAAGTACACAAGCCCCTTCACCACGACAAGTAGTGATCCAGAAGGGTATATATATTTAAAATAAATAAATAAATAAAATAAAAAAAATATATATATATTTAGAAAGACTCATACACAAATATTTTGAGGACAGAGTTGGAATGAAAGATACAAAAAGCACAGCATGAGAAGATGGATAACATAGAGATAAATTAGATAGCAAAAGGAAGATGAAGAGAGAAAACAGAGAAAGTGAGAAAGAGAGTCACCGCCACTGGTAGGGTTTGTTCCGTATAACACTCAGGATTTATTTCTAGGTCTATATTTTGGCCAAGTATTCTGGCCTTTCTCAAGAGCGATGTCAAACTGTTAATAAATTCTCATGTTATGCGGCTGAAGCCAAGTGCCTTTATATTTCTACCTACAAAGTACACTAGACTTGTCTCAGTTACCAAATAATAGATTGTAAGCTCTACAGACAGGTAGATGCATTAGCTGATAGCACCGAGGTTTTATATATATATATATATATATATATATATATATATATATATATATATATATATATATATATAAAGGGCTTCCTTCCAGGCTCCTAGAAACAGCCTGTCTGGCTTCTATAAAGTCGTCCTGGCATCTAAGTTGTACATTTATATATATATATATATATACACACACACACACATATATGCATACACACACACTATATTAGGGAGACTCTTACTCGCTGGTTCCTCTGCGCACCGGCTCTCTGGGGAAGTAACATTTCTACACAGGAAATATGCAACACATGTAAATGCTGCAAAAAGCTAAAATAACACAACATTAGAGCTCATAGTATTCACACCTTGTACACAGATACAAATAGATTGGATGACACAGCACAGAACAGACTAAATAATACACTTCACAATAATAATAATAATAATTACAAGGTGTGAGCATTATATACCTGCAGAGAAAGGCTGAGAAAAGTCATAGATTTTAATTATGCATGTGTAAGGTTACAATTGCTCTAATTGCTAATTAGTTGTGGATCTTGCAATGTTGGTCACGCAGTTGCGTCCCTCGGCGAGCCAGCGGCGAAGTCGAACTGCGAGCCTCGAAAAGTGAGGCTCGCCAGTGGCGCAGTACTTAGGCTGTAATTAGGCTGCAGTACTTAGGCTGCAATAAACGCAATACTTAGGCTGCAATGAGCACCAAAGGCGCTCATTGCAGCCAGCGGCACAGTACTTAGGCGAGCCTCACAAAGCACCGGGAGCTGGAGTCAGAGCATGCCCCATTAACACTAGCTGAGCCCAGGTTGGAGCCCGCAGCCAAGCCCTGTGTGACAGCCCTTCCTCCTCTCACTCCCCTTCCTCCTCTCACTCCCCTTGCTCCTCTGCTCTCCCTGCTCGGGTTCATCGAACTGAACATGGGCCGGGCCCAGTGATGGGAGCACACCAGGCCTGTGCACAGCAAGCCAAGACCTCTGAGGAATCGGAGGAGACAGAGCCCAGCCCAGAGGAGCCAGAGGAGCGAGTCCCTGAGGAGGAGGTGGAAGATGCCCGGCCTGGCGAGCCGCTCACCCCAGGAGGGAGTGGTGTAAAAGACACAGGGGTGGGGGAGGCACAGGGGAGGGAGAGGGGGCAAAGAGACACAGGGGAGGGAGTGAAGAATGGGGTGAAGAGACACAGGAGAGGGCGAGGGAGAGAAGAGACACAGGAGAGGGGAAAGAGACACAGGGGTGAGAAATGAGGGAGAGGAGGGAAAGAGACACGGGAGGAAGTGGGGGAAAAAAGACACAGGTGAGAGAGGGGGCAAAGAGACACAAAGGAAGGAGAAAGGGGGGAAGAGACAAAGGGGAGAGAGAAACAGGGGAGGGAGAAGGGGGAAAGAGACAAACAAAACATAGTACGGAAAACAAGTACAACACTATATCATGCCGTCATTTTTTACGGGCCACACATCGAGGAGAAAGACACAGGGGACAGGGGAGATGCTGCAAAGAGACACATGGGCGCTCATTGCGAGCCACGCTGTCAGCGCCAAAGGCTGGGCTCCCGTCATTGTTGATGGGCAAGTTCCTAGTATTGTTATAACAGACATGAAATATATAAATCAACACACAAAATATACACATAGAAAAAAATATTATTAATAATAATGGCAATAATGCGCAAATATACATAGATATGATGAAAATTATTAATGGACAATAGTATGACAATATATATATATATATATATATATATATATAAATACATAAATTACCATTTTCTATACATTATACTGTATATACATAAATAAATACATATGTGTGTGTATGTATATATCATATTTTTAATTATCCCTATTATTAATATTACATATCATATACATATTATATTCCCTATTAATTACTATAGCCCCCAGTAGTATATTGCAATGATGCAAACATACATATATATAATGAAACACAGATGGATGGATAGATAGATAATATTTTTAACATATCCTTATTATTAACAATATACATATTAGTATCCATATTAACATAGCCCCAGATGTTTGCAGCAGTACCTTGCAGCAGGGTCCTCTCACACACAGGTCACCCAGTCAGTGCATGTGTCCAGGCTCAGTGCAATGTGCAGTGCAATATGCAGTGCATGTGTCCAGGCTCAGTGCAATGTGCAGTGCAATATGCAGGGCATGTGTCCAGGCTCAGTGCAGTGTGCAGGGCATGTGTCCAGGCTCAGTGCAGTGAGCAGTGCAATATGCAGTGCATGTGCCCAGACTGTGCTGGCAGCTCACAGGGTGGGATGGCTCAGATTTCTACAAGAGGCTCTTCCGGGTTGGCCAATTTGAGCATCACAGACAGCTCCAGGTCTGCTAAACAGCAGCCAGTGTGAGAGATAACTACAAAAGGAATAGCCTGGTACCTTGTGAGGCTGCACTTGTCAGCTCCCCGTCTGATACTGCAGGATTACCACATGTCTTAGTAACAATACTACTCAGAAATAATGATTATATAGAGCTGACAATGCGGCGACACAATGGGATAAAATCATTCAAAATTTAAATAATTCTTCACTTAATATACATTTACGAGAAAACGCCTATAAATCATGGGATGGTATCTTACTCCATCATTTAATGATAAATGCTTCAGAGCTGGAGCCTTATAACACGCTATATAGGAATGTCCTAAAATCTCACAACTGTGGGAAGAAACATATTCAATATTAGAAAGACTCCCAGGATTCCTTATCCCGAAAAAAAAACAGAAGAGGCATTATTAGGATTGCCTATATCTTGTAAGTCTGCAAGTTTCAATCCTAAGTACTTTGGGAAAGAACCATGGACATTGGATTCCTAGCTCAAGGACAGGGCCCTCCTTCCTTTGCTAAATGTTAATCTGTATCTATCATTGTCTGAACCTAATTTATGTACAGCGCTACGGAATATGTTGGCGCGTTATAAATAAACTATAATAATATAATAATAGGGGGGTCTTTAAGGACTCCTCTGGCACCTAATATTAACCCCTATGCCGAGGGGGTTCATCAAGGACCTCCTCAGCACCTAATTAGTAAATCGCTATGCTGAGGGGGTCTCAATCAGGACCGCCACGACATTCAAATAATTAAACCCTGCTGTAGGTCCCTAGAGGGCCTGCAACACCTACCCAATTAACCCCTATGTACCATCTACACAATTAACCCCTATGTACAACCCCGACATCTAATCAATTAACTCCTATGTACAATCCCAGGCATCTAATAAATTAAACCCTATGTACAACCATGGGCATCTACACAATTAACCCCTATGTACAACCCCAGCATCGAAACAATTAACCCCCTATGTACCATGGGCGTCTATATAGACCCCCATGGTTACCTAATTAACCCCCTATAAATCATGGGGGTCTATATAGACCCTCATAGTTACCTAATGAACACTTAAGATACTAAAAGGGTCTATATAGACCCTCATAGTATATTAATTAACCCCCTATCTTTTGTGGGGGTCTATACAGAACCCCATGGTTAACTAATTACCCCTAACATACCATGGGGGATCTATACAGACCCCCATGGTAAAACAAATTAACACATTAAGTACCATGAGGGTCCACTAGGACCCCATGACACACTAAGTTACAAAAACACTACACTAAACAAATAAATTAAATTAAATCTAAATTATTAAAAATAAAGCCACCCCTAGATTACAAGAAATAAAACAAAAAATGACATAAAATAAAAAAACCTACATTACAAAAAAATAAAAAATCCAACATTACAAAAAATAAGAAACCTATAGTCTGTCCGCGTCCCACCTTGCCCTCCATTACAGTCGATCAGCCTCTCAGCTCAGCTCACCTTCAAGCATGGCTTGGAGGCCGTTTACCTAATGTTGTTCCCGCAGGACTTGGACAAGTGGTAGATGAGAGCATATAGAGTTGAGGATTCCATTGGAGGATGCCAGTCCAGCCGCAGAAGGTAGACAGTGCAGTTGGGTCTAGTGTTTATAAGCAGCAGATACACAACAGAATGGTAGTGATTATTATTACCATCTATTTGTTACACGCTAACATATTCCGTAGCGCTATACATGGGTTACAATCAAAGCAAAAACAATAGCAATATTAACACGTTGCAAAGGCCCTGTCTTTGAGCTTAAAATCTGGTATCCAAAGTGCTTTCCCCAAAGCACCTTACAAGATTGAAAACTTGCAAACTTACAATCTAAAGGGTTTGGGTGAGGTACAGGAGAGTGAAAGATAATTTGTGGAAGTTAAGGTGGAAGGTGGTAGTCCTCTTTAAACATATGCGTTTTTAGTGAGGATTAGAAAGTTTTGAGGCTGCTGGAGCCTGGCAAGGAGTTCCAGAGAATAGAGGCAGCATGAGAAAAGTCCTGAATGTGGGAATGAGAGGAGGTAATTAGAGAGGTGGAAAGAAGAAGGTCGTTAGCAGAACGAAGAGAGCGTGTGGGGGAGTATTTGAGACGGGAGCAGAGATATAAGGGTGTGCACTGTTTTTGTGGGCTTTGTAAGTTAGGGTCATGAAGCCAGCGGAGTGATTGACAGAAAGGTGCTGCAGACACTGAGAGTTGAGTACGGTAGATGAGTCTAGTGGAGGCGTTCATTATGGATTGAAGTGGTGACAAGTGGGTGATGGGGAGGCCAAAAAGGAGGGAGTTGCAGTAGTGAAGACAAGAGATGATGAGAGAGTGTATTAGAAACTTAGTTGGGCCTTGTGTGAGGTAATGACGTATTTTAGAGATGAAGCAGGCAGGATTTTGTTAGTGACTGTATGTGAGGAATCAAAGAGAGGGCAGGGTCCAGTAGAACCCCATAACAACGGGCTTGGGAGGTTGGAGTGATGATGGCATTGTCAACAGTGAGAGAGATGTGAGGGATTGAAGCTAAGGTAGAGGGTGGGAAGATTAGGAGTTCGGTCTTGGACATTTTGAGTTTGAGGTGGTGGGCGGACATCCAGGAGGATATACTTGAGAGGCAGTTGGACATGTGTTAGACGAGAGGTCTGGTGTTGACAGGTAGATTTGCAATCTGCAATCAGATGATACTGAAATCTGAAAGATTTTATTAGGGATCCAAGTGAGGATGTAAAGATGGAGAAGAGGAGGGGGGCCAAGGACTGATCATTGGGGTACACAAACAATCACAGGTTGAGGAGGAGAAGAAGAGGTGCCAGAGAAGGAGACGTTGAATGATCGATCTTGGGGGTATGAGGGGGGTATCTTGGGGGTACAGTGTCTCGGATGACAAGAGAGTAGATGATATAGATTAGAAGAGGTTGGTCAACTGTGTCAAAGGCGGCAAAAAGATCTAGAAGAAGTAGAATAGAAAAGTGACGATTTGACTTGGCGGTGAGCAATTCTCAGTGGACTGTTAGGGTGTCAAGAAGTGAGTTAGAGTAAATAAATTGGGTAAGGCAAGACGAAATAGAGTCCCCACAGCAGAAGCTCAAATACAGTTTGGGAGGCGTTGTAGTTAGCATTTATCTTCTTCAAGAGAAAATTGGAAGTGAGGCAGGTAGAGTATCTTTCAAGAGGCTGAGATTGTGTCAGGTGATGATCTAGGTGAGGCACCCCATGATGAAAAGCATGTCCTCTGTTTAGCAACAGAGCATTTGAGGCAGATAGCAACCAAGACCCCGCCCCTGCACTGGCACCTGGAGTGGGAAGACAGGGCATGTGGCCACCCTCCCAAGCAACTGAAACCTTCCTGGACTACCAATGCAGCACCAACTAACTGTGGCACAAATAGGGACCAATTCTTGGTACTGCATCCAGACTTGGAAGGAGGGGCACAGGCCCTCTGCCCAACAATTAGGCTCCTATGTGCTAAATTTGCACTACTATTGTTGCAGACCATATCACTTGAACCCTCCAGTCCTAAGAAAAAACATATTTCCTACTGGACAAAGTCTGGAACTTTTATGGGTCTTATGTTATGAACCACCATGTGCAAGCCAGAGCTGTGTGATGAATTATCTTGGCACTGGCCTCTAGGCTAAGAGATTCACTGTACTGGTGGTACCATGTTCAGCTCTGGCTATACATATTCTAATGTAAAGGTGGTTATTTCACTGTATTTTAATACTGGGTTCATTATAATTGTAACAGCTTCCTATAGTGATTGTATTCATGTAAAAATTTCCAGATATTTGTATGTATTTTTTTTAATAAGTTTGTATAAAATCAAAGTATACTGTGTGACATAGCCTATGAAGGTGTAATCAAATTATTCTTTGCAAAGACAGATCTATGAGGTCCTTTGTGGCTGACACAATGCTTCAAATGGGACAGTTTATCATTGAAGGCTGTGGATAGATGCAAATATCCAGCTATTAACCAGTCACATGTTATGCAGCTCTGAGTAATTATTGTACGTTAACTTGGCTTTCTGAGCTTAATTTCTTAATTAAGTTACCAAGTAATATTGTTTAATGGCACCACTGTTTGATTACTTTGTGTTAATATGTTTTTAGTTACCGTTGCATATTCAATAAATATATGATGCACTGTGTTCAATAAAGATACCTATGTTTTATGTTCTTTTCCTGATGCTATGATTTTCTTGCTCTGTTTGTGGCTGTCTGATCTGATGATAGGCTACAGAAAGGCTGCTGTCTGCTCAAGCTGTTTTTATTATCTGTGGAGCGGAGATAGAGGCTTGAGTAGTTGTCAGGTCATCACTTTTTATGGCAATCTCCCATCATTTAGAGGGTATAAGACCCTCATATAAAAGAGGAGACTATCCTCTTTTCCAAGAAGGGTATGTTGCCACTCTTCATTATGCAAGGGATGTAACAGGGTCTCTTTTAAGATCCCCTAAATTATAGTGTCAGTCTCTATTAAGTGTAACCATATGATATTACTATGTGGCACAGGTTCCTACTGGAGGTCTCTCATCCTGTCCCACTGGACCCTGACAGGAACAAGATGTGGAGGAGATTACTCCTCCATATTACATGGGAGTAGAGTTAGTATCCAAGGGTTCAATATAAGTAAAATGTATGCAGCATAGCTTTGTTTGGTGAATTTAGCGTGGGCGCATTTAGGTTTTATCCTGCCCAAGGCCTATTTAGACTTACTGTATGTGCCCCATGCCTCATTTACTAGAGCGCACCTATACCCGAGTTATCATTGGTTTATAAATATTTATGTATATCAGAAAGTCTTACGTACACTTACAGACAGAAATGTCACTACATGGGCACCATTATTCTATGGTACTTCAGGCAGCCTGCTGAAAAAAGAACATATTCAGCGGAGTACTCCAGCTGTCCTGTGTCTGCCGGGCGTGTTGGTATGTGGTTTCTGGTCATAGAACATGCTTGAGGGCTAGAGGAGTCAAGTGAAGGATGGAGATTTAGACCAAGACATGAGACAAAAGCCTCAGCTTTCACAGGGTGTCTAAAAATTTGTCGGTGTAAGTCATCATCATGCTGAAGGATTATTCCTATCTGTATTGAGAACCATTGTGCTCTTTTAAAAGTTATTTTTTAGCTGCTTTAATTCACCCCTTTATATGGAAATAGTGAACTTTGACAATAATATCTTTTGGTTGCAAGGAAGCAGGTCTGGGTGGGCGTAAGACCAGAGGTCCTCTGTCCTCAGGTCCTAATGATGGTTCTAGTTGAAGAAAGAATTTGTCAAAATACTTTGGGAGTGAACAGTTTTACAGGTCTTCCAGTGACAAGCTTGTCCGGACACCTATTTAAAGAGCCGGTGTAAGCACTTTTCATTTTAAACCGAATTTTAGTTAACCATTGGAAAGATTTACTCGCAAGTAGTTTTCAAACCCTTGCTGAGTCCCCCAGAAGCATTTAAAGTGACAGTATAGCACAAAAATCACTACAAATTGATGACATTTCAACATTATTTGACACTTAAAATATACAACATATACGTGTAATTACAAAATATGATATTTTAAGCCTGCTCTATGAAAATCCAGGGTAACACACAACCCAGTACTCAATACACATCATAAAACCACGTTGCCTAGGAACAAATGCTGTAATGCATTGTCTATAAATATATCATATTATATCATATTTATAAAATAAACACATCTATATTTATTGAAGCTATAAATACAATTGTCATGTCTTTTTAATATCAAAATATATTATTAAATAAAAACTATATATTTATTTATTTTTATATATATATATATATATATATATATATATATATATATATCCAGGTTAATTACCTGGTGGTTGTGGAAGGTCCCTTTCTCCCCCTACCTCAATCAGAGACACAAATTATATATATATTTATATATTTCACCCAATACCTGATCTACCAAATTTCAATTATTTTTTTCTGGGCAAAAGTAATACTAAATAACATCCACCAGTGATGTGTTTCTGCCTAGGCTCAGACCTAGGGCCTCATTCTATTATCGGCCGTAGGCGCTGCGGGGCCGCAAGGACCGACCGCAAGCTATTCGGCTATTCTATTCCCCTCCGGCCGGGGATTCCGGCAGGCTTGCGGCCGGCGCCTTGCTATCCCTTGCGGCCGCACGCGCCAGAGGAAAGCCTTTGATCTAAAACGGACGCAAGAGTTTCGGCCGCAAGAAAAGCCCGGTTGCTATTCAATTGCTCCGGGAACTCTCTCTGCAAGGCTAAAACCGAGCCGCAGCTTACTTGCAGGAAAAAGGTCCCGCTAGCACCAATTAAGCACATAAAATAGCTCAAATAAAGGCATCCTGCACTCTGAGGAGACTATAAAGCGATTGTAGGTGTTAGCAAAAATAGCACAACATTCCCCTACACTCAAATCCGTAAAAAAAATATTTTTTAATTTATGTCACATATCCATGTAAAAAGTCCCGAGGGCTTGGAGCACCTCAGACCCGCCCACGCTGCGGCCGGAAAATAAACAGTTAATGTAAACTCGGATTTGGGCAGATGTGCAAGCTTGAGAGGGGGTTAATATTAATCCTCATGTCCCCCAATATGATCCCTAGCATTTACAGAGCTGTACAGTGCTGTCTTGAATTTATTTTTGACTTTAAAGATTTCTGAGCTTACGGCCGGTTGCAAGATATACGGCCGGCCGTAAGGGGATATCCTTGCGGGGCCGTTTAATAGAATTGCAAGTTAACAGAACCCCCGCAAGGAATCGCAGCCTTACGGCCGATTTACGGCCGATAATAGAATGAGGCCCTATATCTATAGTGGTTACCGACATACAATATACTTTATGACATTTGCTGATAAAGAAAACTATTAATAAGCTATAGATCTTTAACTTGATTATTTATTTTACTATTTCTAAGCAACCTTCTTTACACTTTAGTGATTCTCATATTCCCATAATGGATCTTTCCTGTTAGCTGTCCACACACAGTGGCGGCCATCGGCCAATAGGTGGTGGGGCTAACATTTCAGTGAATTTCTTCTCAGTGTAAAGCTTATCCCCTGCCACTACTCTAACCCCTAACTCAAAACCCAACCCTAACACTAGACAATTCACTGAAATATTGTCATTGCCACCTAGTGGCTGATGGCCGCCACTGCGTGCGGCCAGCCAATAGGAAAGGTCCCCCATGATTATATAAAATTTAAGGATTATGTGTCTTTTCTGGAGAAATCCCACATTTCTCTCTATTGAAGGAAAGTCACATATTTAGGGGAAAACCCTATTCTCCAGGTATGACCACATCCCCCACATTTCCAAGGATCACATTTTCTCCCAGTCTAAAAATTGGATTGTAAGCTCAGACACAAGTTTACAAATCACACAAAATGGTGGAAAGGAAACCTAAATGAATACTTTGGTCCTTTCCCTCTTCCCCTACTCAAACCATTGCAAAACATTGGCAGCTCGAGTGCCGCCGCCAACCGCTAGATGGCGCTGCTGATTTTCCAACAGCGCTGCACAATGTATGTAAAGCGTACGTAAGAGGCCTTGAGCTATGAGAGGCGCGTCGGAGGCCTCACGCCGAACATAGCGATGGCCCCACTGTCGATTCAGCGCCGTCTAGTTGCACCACGTTGGAGGAGGGAATGATTTTTGCTTTTTCCCAAACCAGACGGCGCCATCTAGCGGCTGCTTGATGATACTGCTGCTGTCAGTGCTGCATTTATACAACGGGATAGATCCAAAACTTTTTCAAGTATATAAGCGTCCTTCTTTGCCAGTTCCAAATGTGTGAAGCATATTTTAAAATGTATTTATAAAGGACCAAAATTTTACACAGCAACATATAATACAGAAATAGATCTTATAAACCAAAAAATAGATAAAAGTATATATAATATATACAAATGTATAGTATAAGTCATTCCATAATAGTATGTATAATAATATATTATATTCAATAATAGTATATAATATATATGTAATGATTCCTATTTAAAAAAATGTTTTCATGAAAAACCAAATGTACTCACATATATGGAAACCCCCTGATTTGCACTTTGTCCAAACCTGCGGTCACTTCCCCTCTCAGGTAACCCTTGTGCTACTGGCAGGATCTGCAGCAAACACTTGTAAGGCAGTGCAGAGCTTGTTAGTAACAAAGGGGTTAATCCTGGCAATAATACACATTAATGGAAATGTCTTGTGACAGGAGCTCTGACCTCTCAGCTGTAGTTTGTGAAATAATTGGGGCTGATACTATAAAATCCCACCAGACTGGGATATAATTACCTTTAGTGAAGGTTGGAGCATATACTGAGTAGTTGCACCATGGCTGACAGACCCATCCAGAAATCTCATCTTAACATTGTCATCATTGGCCATGTGGACTCTGGTAAATCAACCACCACTGGCCACCTCATCTACAAGTGTGGTGGGTTTGATCCAAGATCCTTGGAGAAGCTGGAGGCTGTGGCCAACCAGGTGAGACTACCTGATCAGGTTAAGCTTTTTCTGGCCTTGTACAGAGTGCTTCAGTATATTTCACCCATTTATTTTTACTTTTAGTCAATGCATAATCCAGTTATGTGTATGGCACTCTAGGCACTGACTGGTAGAATGGCAGGTTATAATCAGAGATGGTACACCTCTTTAGGGTCACTTTAAGTGACCAAGCAGGTATTGTTTGGCATGGCATCAGTTCTTCAGAAGTATTATTCCCCCCCCCCCCCCCAATAAGTAACATCTTCCAATTGATTTGGTAAATCATGAAGGAACCAAAGTTTTGACAAGACTGTCAAGTAACACAATGCAAGGTGTGGGAGCGTATACAAAGATAGGACGTGTTAAAAGTTATTTAACTTCAACTAATTTAAACACAAGACTAGGGGAATAAATATTGACTGGAAGCATGGTAGTAAATGTGACTATTTCTGCATTAACTACTCTAGTATAGTATACAGTTACTATCGCTCACTACAATGATATTCTGTCAGGCCTAGTGATTGTGGTGGGTGTTCCTTTACATTTTATAGGGGATTGCCTGCATAATATATGGGATACTGGGTTAGAAACCATCAGTTTCAAGGATATAGCTGAATAGTGGGGGCTTGGCAGTGTCTGACAGCACACTTATTTATACTAATAAAGTCAATTTTAATAAATTGACTATCTGGATATAAAAATGTATACCCAGCTGACCGGTCTCCACTCTATTAAGCTCAGTCTTGTTGGCCGAAACAGCCACTGTTGCTTTTTAAACTACTTTAAAACTGCAAGTCTCTAGCCATTTTTGAATATGGTGTGTAACTTTGTGGCTGAAATAGTAACTATTTATTTTATATATTTTTGTGGGTTAATATGAGCAGTAGCTGGCTTGTCTTGGGGTGGGGTTACAATACAATATTTTCTGAGTCCCTCACAAACTAATCTTAAATGTCTTTAGAGGGACCTCAATTGCCTTAAGTTATTAGCAAAATGTGCTCATGTCTTCCAAACATACTTCAGAGACCTTTTTTTTTTTTTTTTTTTTGCACTTTCATGTAATCCTACAACACTAACTGATTCATTTAAATAAATTCGCCCCCGGGGCATTCTCCTGTAAGTCGCCTGAGTATGCCTAGTTTGCCACCATGCAGCCCCCTAATCTATTTTCACTAGCTTGTACATGCCCCACTTGGTCTCCAGGCCAGCCAATGCTGCCCAAGATTTGCAGTATAGAAGCCCCTAGTGACGCAATTGGCTTATTGCAATAAAACCATGCTTTATTCATAATTCATATTTTCATTAACTACATGGCTCCTTTTTGTTGGCCCAATCTAAACTGGGAGTGCATTGACATGGCTTCTCTACCCTACATTATATAAACTAGTGTCTTAGAGGTTGGAATTTATAACTAGCTCCCAACATCTTTGTCCTAACTGTAATCTAAATGCATTCTGCAATGGTGAATAAACCTAGCAATCTGACTCTGGTACCATTGACTGGATGGGTAATTGGATGTCTTGTCATTTTTGTTTATTTCTAGATTGGAAAAGGCTCTTTCAAATTTGCTTGGATTCTTGACAAGCTAAAGGCAGAGAGAGAGCGAGGAATAACCATTGACATCTCCCTATGGAAATTCCAGACTAATAGATTTTCGATCACCATAATTGATGCTCCTGGACACAGAGACTTTATCAAAAATATGATAACTGGAACATCTCAGGTAATGTCTGTTTTGAGTGGTATAGGTAAAACCTGCCTTAGAAGGTGCATTGAAACCTTTTTGTTTTCTCTTCTTATAGGCTGATGTCGCCCTCCTAATTGTCTCTGCTGCCCCTGGTGAATTTGAGGCGGGGGTATCTAGAAATGGGCAAACAAGAGAGCATGCTCTTCTGGCTTACACCATGGGAGTAAAGCAACTTATTGTTTGTGTGAATAAAATGGATATGACTGACCCTCCATACAGCCAGAAGAGGTTCGATGAGGTTGTCAGGAATGTGACAGTTTATCTTAAGAAGATTGGCTACAACACATCTGCAGTCCCATTTGTCCCAGTATCTGGATGGACTGGAGAAAATATATCATCACCCAGTCAAAAGGTAACAGATCACCTGAATGTAACTCCAACACCTAGGTGTATCTATGAGCATTATCTGTACATAATGCTTCTGTAAAAGTATAACAAAGGACAACAGACTCAGGAAAAGACTTGCATATTTGGGAATATATACTTCAGAGATGCTACATTTTAGTAGTCTTGTTTGTGGCTTCCATAACGAACTCTTCAAGACAGCTTGACTTCCAACTGTGGGGAGTTGGACTTCCATAGATTCCTTTAAATTCCACAACATTAGCAGCTGATCAATGGAACTGAATATAGCTCATTTAAATACAGTCTTCCTCCCAGACTAAGAACCAATTACTCCACAGTAAAACATTGGTTTAGAAAATCAAATGGTAATTCAGTGGTCCTTCCATGCAGATCTTAACAAGTCAGTCAATATGGTCTTGTGACCTCAAATGTATTAACCTAGTTTTTTTTAATCTAAAAACCCTATTAACTCTTCATTATATGAACAATTAATTACTAATATTACCCTAGGTATGAGACTATCTAACACCTTGTTTGTATATGAAACTGCTGACTCTTTCACAATGATACTGTCCCATTTCAGATGGGCTGGTTCAAGGGCTGGAAGGTGAAGCGACGAGATGGCTTTACTAAAGGTCAGTCCCTCCTAGAGGTTATGGATGCCCTTGTCCCACCTGTGCGCCCAGCCAACAAGCCCTTGCGACTACCATTACAGGATGTCTACAAAATAGGAGGTAAATTGTTTACCTGCTTA
Organism: Discoglossus pictus; assembly: GCA_027410445.1. Lineage (NCBI taxonomy): Eukaryota > Metazoa > Chordata > Amphibia > Anura > Alytidae > Discoglossus > Discoglossus pictus. The sequence goes on along the minus strand of CM050166.1, from coordinate 29,868,204 downwards.
GAATTTTGATCAGATAAATGTGCACTCTCATACCTTAATATTGGTGAGCTGGGTTTCAAATGGTTCCTTATAAACGGCTACTGATTAGTAGAAACATATGTATTATATTGAAAAGTTGAATGTACTTATTTATATGCTATCTGGATGTGCACATCCCTAGGACACTTGCATAGTGTACCCTGCAGGGTACAGTGTGTGTGTGACCTCTAAAGGAAATCATGTTTGTGGGGTCACAGCTGAAACTTATAAGGAGACAGGAAAGACAGCAACTGCCAGATTGTGATACAAATGTTTCAGTCTTTACTTCCTCATTGGCAATTATTTTTTTTATTTTTTTTTCCCCATTGTATACAATTTTAGCCTGGGTTTGGAGGGTGTTAATGCTAAGTTTCAGCTGATAGGCATTAAAAGATTTTGCGAACTTTAAGGGAAGTGTTTAAATGCTTTTTTTTTTTTTTTTTCCCTCACTGCTTTTTAGGGATTGGCACTGTCCCAGTGGGCAAAGTTGAAACTGGAATCCTCAAGCCCGGCATGAGCATCTCTTTTGCTCCCTCTAATTTCACTGCTGAAGTGAAGTCCATAGAGATGCATCATGAGCCGGTGCACACTGCTTTCCCAGGATACAATATAGGCTTTAATGTAAAGAACATTGCGGTTAAAAACCTGAAACGTGGAAATGTAGCTGGGAATTCAAAGAGTGATCCACCCACTGAAGCCACGAGCTTCACTGCTCAGGTACAGTACAGTCTACTGGGAATTAAATGGTATAAAGCAGTGAACACTCAATGTTAAATCAGTTTAACGTAAACTATCTATACTAATTAAACTCTGTTGCATACTGTAGACTCTGAAGGAAATGTAGTGCCTCCATTAAACTTCCAATAGAGCTGACTAACACATGGGTAGTCTTGAATGTCAACATTTTTGTACCTACAGGTGATTATTCTGAACCATCCAGGCTTTATTAAAGCTGGATATTCACCAGTCATAGACTGCCACACTGCCCACATAACATGCCAGTTCTCTGAGCTGCAAGAGAAGGTGGACAGACGGTCGGGTAAAAAGCTGGAGGACAACCCATCCATGCTGAAATCTGGAGATGCAGCCATTATTAAACTTAACCCTATCAAGCCATTCTGTGTAGAAAGATTCTGTGACTATCCACCCCTAGGTGAGTTATCTGCACTGTAATACTACATGCCAAACTATATCTTTAGTCCAAAACCATAGACTGGCTCTGGAGCTTGGCATTTGGTAAGCATCTTAGAGATGCTCTTGAGGGCCGTAGTGGTCAATAGATTAAAGATCATTGTGCGAAAGGAGAGAAGTGGACAGGTGCCATGCTACACTATGATAGAGCAAAGTAAGATGGCAGCTCAAATTCATGTGTTGCTGGCAGCCTTGCATTACTCAACTGCTTAGTGTGATCTAATACTAAACTTTTTTTTTTTTTTTTTTTATACAGGGAGATTTGCTGCCCGGGACTTGAAGCAGACAGTAGCTGTTGGTGTTATCAAATCTGTGGAACATAAGCTTGGAGCTGCAGCTAGACGACTTGCTCAGACACCGGTGTTGGTGAAATAATTTATTTTGTGTTGAAGATGCAAACCCTTAATGCCAAGCAGGCAGCATTTTATTTTTGCCAGGAATTTATTTTAAGCTATATGACCTGTATATATTACTAATATAGTATCCCAGAATAGAATGGGACCACTGAGATGTGCTTAAGTAGTGAACATAAACTGCAATGTATGTTCAGTTTATTGAATAAATCTTATTCAAGAGCATGTTGTCTGGGTTTTTTTTTTTTTTTTTTTTTTTTGGGGGCCTCTAAATGGCAGATGATATCCAATACAAATGTGAAGCTATGCATCTGATAAGGAAAGTAGCCATGCAATTTATAATCTTAATAGAGCAAATCTAGGGGTATCAGATATTGAAAAGGATCTGGGGTTACTCGTGGACAACCACCTAGGTAACGGTGCTCAATGCCAAGCAGCAGCTGCAAAGGCAAGTAAAATATTAGCTTAGATATTTATGGAGAATCTCAGATTGCAACCCCACACTTGGGAATCGGACATTGCCCTAGAATGGGAGACAGACTAATGGACCAAATCTTGCTCCAATCTAACTAGGGGTTCTCTTAGCTACAATCTCTTGGAAACATTCATTAAAGTTCTATATATTATACCCCAGAGACTATACACAAACTCCAGGAAAGCATTTACGGTTTCAGGGGCTGACTGACTACAGGTAACTTTATCCACACTTGGTGGACTTGTCCAAAAGCTAAAGTCCTCTGTATTCAATTCTCCCTTCAATTGAATCTTGTCTTTTGGGCATCCTAACCTATCTAGTTCCCAAAATAAACTTTCAATTCATATCCCTGGCTGCTAGAAGTCATATCACAAAGTCATTCACTAGGTTAACTATATAGTGATGAACAAAAGTGATCACATTCTAGTTGACTCATATCCCACTTTAAAAATAAATAAATATATATGGTATTATTGGCTAAATGATCAAAATGGCATTTCCCTAAGCTAAATTCCCCCCCCCCCCCCCCCCCCAATTGGCCCGATAGATCAGAAGGTAAGCCAACTCTATTTATGATCACTGGTAAATTACACTACCACTAAGAATGATCAGCTTGAACGTCACCATTACACACCCCCCCCCCCCCCTCCCAAAGACTTGCAATATCCCTTTTTATCTCCAATCCTCCTTAAAATCTTGGTAACTTGTATTTGTTAATTCCCTGTTACAACTGTTGTTGGATGACATTTTTAAAATCTAGCTGGGACTTTGTGTACAATGCACTGTAACAACTTGTATAACATGTCATTTAATGCATTTACAGTCTTATCTATTTATAATGTGCCAACATATTCCATAGCACTATACAGGGGTAGAGTACACATGGCAAAGAGTGACGGGTCCTGTCCTTGAGCTTAAAATCTTATGTACCTGGTGCTTTATTACATTGCACCTTACAAGATTGTAAGTTTTCAATCTAAGGGAGTAGGAGGGACTTGGACAAGGAAACAGTTTGGGATTTGAAATTGCCAGAGCGTGAGAGATTAGGAGAGAACCATTGTGTTGTGGTCAGTCAGATGTAAAGTTTGCCTGGGTAGGAATGGGCATAGTTTGGAGGATGTTTCATACAGTAGGAGAGAGTATGAAGGAATCATGCTACCATGAGGGGTCAGATTGCATGCTGATGGGTGTAAGTGAGGCTACAAAGAACAAGGAGGTTGAGGTGTTTCTGTAGTTAAAGATGTGGGAAATGCAGGTGATCAACCTGTGCTATAAAAGAACAAGAGTCTAGGTAGGTGGGAGGATAAGTGGGTTCCAGTGCAAAACAGAGGGCAGTTTTAAGATGGGCCTGTGCCCAGAGTCTTTAATAACAAAAAAAGAGAATACAAAAAAGTTGGCCTACAAGGGGATCTTGTCAATAGTTTCTCCTCCAAGTCAGTTCTCATTTACATTGAAATTTAAATGTTTGTGTTGCTGCCATTGTAGGAGGAGTGTTCTCCTCTCCCGCAAATGGCTAAAGACCTCTTCCTCTGGGTCCTTTCCCTTTTGAAATTCGCCTGCGGATATTTTGCAGCGCTGCCAATATTTTAGAGACATTGTAATGTTAGTTTACCCTAACACTAAGATATTGGCACTGAAATATCGGCAGCACCATCTAGTGGTTGGTTGCTGCCACTGCTGGCGTTGTGTTGGCAATTTAAAAAGAGGGAAGCACCAGATATTAAGCAATATGCTAAACCGATAATTGGCTAGTTTACAATTTTCCTATGCACCTCGCTAACCATAATCCTTAATTTGCCAGATCTTGCATTCGAATCAGGATATGTTACAAGATCCAAAATATGGAGCTTCAGACTTCTATCTCATATCATTCCTTTTCCAGGATTAATTGAATGTTGGGATGGAATTTCTAGTCCCATGGAGCTCCATGATCTGTCCTAGCGCTTTATCATTTCATAACCTTGAGTATTTTGTACTATAACATTTTATAGCAACACCTAAAGCCTTGTGCTTAAGTGACATTTTTTTGCTGGATGTGCCCATCTCCTTAGTATTAATAGGGACTGGAAATGTGACGGTCTGCTGCAATGGAACAGTAAATACAAAAGTGGCCAATTACTTCTATATAGAGATTTATGTGAATATCTGAATGGTATGTTGTCAAGTATTAAATAAAAAGCATTTCCCTGTTAGATTGAACAAAGCATTTCCATTGAGTTGCTCATTTAAATGGTCACCCTGTAAACATAAAACAGAGGAGGTGCTTCATTGTATTGCCATGTCGCGAACATCAAATTTTCGGTTCGCGAAGTTCAACCAAATGTTCGCGAAGCCGGCGAACCGCCTTAGACTTCAATGGGCAGGCGAATTTCAAAACCCACAGGGACTCTTTCTGGCCACAATAGTGATGGGAAAGTTGTTTCAAGGGGACTAACACCTGCACTGTGGCATGCCGGAGGGGGATCCATGGCAAAACTTCCACAGAAAATTACATAGTTGATGCAGAGTCTGGTTTTAAGCCATAAAGGGCATAAATTACCTAACATTCCTAAATTGTTTGGAATAACATGCTTTAAAACATCAGGTATGATGTTATATCGATCAGGTAGTGTAAGGGTTACACCCGCTTCACAGTAACAGACCAAACTCCCCGTTTAATGCACCGCAAACAGTCCCTTTGCACAACCGCAAACTCCCCATTTGCACAAGGTTGGATACCAAGCTAGCCATGTCCCGTTCCTTGTCCTCACTGATGTCATTGAAGGTTTCTTCCTCCACCCAGACACAAAGGGTGCCCAAAAGGTGACAACAAGCCCCCTGGGACGCCTGCTGTGTTTGGTCTTCCACCTCCTCAAAGCCACCTTCCTCTGACTCCTCTTCTTCAGACTTCTCTCTCTGCGTTGCCTCTGTCTGCATTATTATAAGGTGTGTACTATTAAGTAGTACTATTCCTATCGGTTTAATCCCTGTTACGTCCACTATTAGGGGACGTGTATATGGCATTGATTTTTGGAACAGGGAGATGGAAAAAGATGCTTGGTCGGACCTCCTACGTCAAGTTAGGGGCATCTAAGGTGCCACCAGATATGAGTGTCACTGTGCACTGGCAAAAGTTGGCAGAGTAGATGCAATAGGCTTCACACACAGGCAGGCAATTGCTATTCAATCTATTACAGTCAAAAAAGTGTTGTTTTATTTCACTGAGCACAATATAAGCTGTGAGCCTGACACAGGCATGCAACTGAAATTAGATTAATTGTAGTGGAAGCTAAATACACAGCCTGGCTATCTATTTCCCCATTAAATCTCCAGCAGCTACACTATCTGTCCTCTCACAACGAATGCAGCTTCAGAATGATTCTAAAATGTATGCTGTCCTTCAGATGGAAGGCCCTGGAAGGGAGTGTATGCTGCTGATTGGCTGGAATGTGTCTGCTGACTGTGAGGTGCAGGGTCAAAGTTTCCTCAATGATAAAGAATAGGGGGCGAACCCAAAAGCGCATGTGTTCGCCGTCCGATGCGAACATGCCAAAATCGCCGCGAATAGTCCGCGGGCGAACTGTTCGCGACATCTCTAATGCTGCTTCATCACTTCCCAAAGTTTTCTCTCATTTTATTTAATTTAAAAGGTCGGCACAGAGGACGAGCAAAGACGTCCATTAAATATCCTCATTTATTTAAAGGTATACAATTGTAAATGGGCAGAATCTCTTTAGATTCTAAAACATATTACAGCCGGCAATATTGTACTTTTTATATGCAATTGCGGTTTCTGCCCTTTTACTTCCTAAGGTCGTGAAGACTTTGTATGTATGGGAAGCTTCTATTGGCACAACAGGAGTGTGGCATCTAAACATGCCAGTGCTGTCTAGGACCAATATAAACCCTAATGGACAATTATTTTGCCTTTGTGGGACTAGAACCCAGGTCTGCATTAGCTCAGCCCAGTATGTATAAAAAGTGGTAAAAAAATAATATATCTAATAAACAGCTAAATATTGTAGAACTCATTCCTTCACCTGCACAGCTGATTATTTCCACCAACTGGTGCAGCTCATTGTGTATTCACTAGTAACGTTGTCATATGTTATGTTCAATTGTGTGTGCTGTCTCTCTCTGTGCTGTCTCTCTGTACCCACCTCTGTCTGTGTACGCCCCTTCAGTATGCCCTCTCTTTGTGTCTGTGCTCTATCTCTTTCTGGGCCCTCTGTGTCTCTCTCTGTATTCTCTATCTGTGCTCTGTGTGCTCTCTCTCTCTCTCTCACTCTCTGTCTGTCTCTCTCGCTCTCTCGCCAAACCTCACAGCTCATTTGCAATAGCACGGCCATGCATGCACACAAACATTGCAACTATGCAATAGTCATTTTAGCAGCATTTTTAAGCAGGAAAGTGCCTTTTCTGTGTTATTTCTCCTCTATCTGATGATGCAGAGCAAATATGGGAAGTTAAATATCCATTTAAAAAAACAGCTTTCACTCTCTACCAACTTGGGTAATGTCTGGCAAACTGGGCACTTTTACATAGATAGTTATTATTCTCTAGGATTTCAAAAATAAATCATAGTGTAAATATAAGATTCAAACAAGCGTTTTGCTCCAAGCCTGGTCTGTCAGCTCACGCCAGGCTATAAATGAGGTCGAGCTCATGATAGCCACTATCTAGTCCAATTGCTTCCTGTGGTTTCACCTGTGCCGGCCACAGCTAATTGGCCATTTCCAGTCTATAAACACCCGCTGGCTAACAAGCTCAACTGAGCCCTTGTACAGACGTATAATTAGGTGTATTAGCTTCCCTTATTTGAATAACCTCTAATCCATGTTTTATTTTTATCTATCTAGAGGAAATTAGAGAAAAAGTGGAACATTTTCAGCCTTTGAACTTCAGATATTGATTTTTTTTCGAAGCCACCTCTCTGGGGGGATCACGCTGATCCTTATTCGTCACACAGCAGGTCACTTCTTTCAAGTTTTTATTATTATTATATATTGCACAGGTCTACACAATGGGGGTAAGATTACACAAACAGACAGTAATACTGTATTAGAGCCAAAGTCTGTCTGATCTGTTCTAACAGCTGCCCCAGACTTAATGAGACAAGCCCTAGATATCCCAGATTGTCCTAATAACTTTCTCTCCCTACCAGTGTGGATGACAATAGCCAATTGGGAAGCATTAATAATGGTAAGACCGTGACACTTTAACCTCTGGTTGGACATACTGTTGTAGTTTATTACCCTCCAATATGAGAGATAATTAAATAGGAAATGAGACAGTCATCATGATGACAGCAAAACATGGAAGCTACACGTAATCTGCAATCAGAAGCTATGAATTAATTAGTGCCAATAAGTAATATTTGCCGATCGTGCTCACACTCAAGCAATCTAGCACTCTATAAAAGGCATTAGAGCATCAGTTTTAGTCCTGTGGGTTTCATGATATATATTAACCCCTTGAGTCCTGGGATAGATGTTACTCAGAAATAATATTTAAAAATAATATTTTTAATCGCATATTTGTGGGTTTGAGACTGTTGTGCAAATAATTTGAATGTCTTTCCATGCATTTCCATTATTTTAAAGTACAGTAATTTGTGTTTAATTGCTGTTACAGCTCTAATAAGTGTTTGAAAAAGCCCTTGCGAGTCCTATTTAGTTTTCGTAATATTTTTGACAGAAACTTGACACTTTTTTCAAACACTTAATGTGCGATATTTACGGGTTTAATAGAATATCGATTTTGTGTAACTTTAATTATTTAGAGCTTGTAATATTCGATCTGTGCTAAAACCAATGGAGGTCTAAGGCCGGTTTTGTGTCTTTGGCTGGCCCGTAGTGATTGTGGGCGGGGAACTCGTAATCGGATTGCGAGTAGCTAACTGAATCTGTGGCAATATTAAGAGCAGTTTGAAGTGTGTATAAATTTACGAATTGGACAATAGAATAGGGCCAACTGACACTGTTTTGATGTGCCAATGGCAACTTATAATAGCACATATCTGCTGATGAGCTTATACTCAACTGGGGTAATCTTAAGAAAAGAATTGTTGGAATTCTTCAAATTTCCTAAATAAAATAGAAGTCAACACAAATATATATATTTTAGATACTATTTTCATGTTATTCATCTTTGGGTAAAACAAAATTGGATTTCTTTCAGACTTGAAAAAGTTAAAATTAAATAAATACAGCTGTTACCATTGTATCTTTTTTATGGAACTATTTTTTACTGTGAACTTCCATTTTCTGCTTCTGGTAGATTCTTTCACTGTAGAGCTTGCATTAGTGCTAATCAGACTATTATAGATATACTAGCGAATTGCCTGTCAAAAAATGACGGCAATCAAATTGTAAGTGAGCTAATGCTGTTTGGTTTATAA
>CM050166.1:29752288-29854788 GCA_027410445.1 Discoglossus pictus | reverse complement strand
TTTTTCTGCAGAGGCAGGGACTTCCTGAATGACTTTGCATGCATGTGACGTAATTCTGAAACTCCCTGCCTCTGCAGAAAATGTGCAGGCAGGGGAGACATGGCGGAGGTGAATTGAGATGCTCCAATGAATGTAAGTAGTCTGATGGGTCTGATGGGTCTAATGGGGCATGGAGTTCTGCTCCCTCTCTCCAGCAGCGTGCATGCACAGCTCCCTCTCTCCAGGGGCGTGCACGCACAGTTCCCTCTCTCCAGGGGCGTGCACGCACAGTTCCCTCTCTCCAGGGGCGTGCACGCACAGCTCCCTCTCTTCGCAAAGGCCGCAAATGCTGTCAAGGAGCGCGAGGGCTGCAGTTGCTGCGAGGGCTGCAGCCCTCTTCGCGAGGGCTGCAGTTGCTGGCAAGGAGCGCCTGCGGCGCTCCTTGCCAGCAACTGCGACCCTCGCTTCGCGAGGGCCGCGGGCTCGCTATGCGAGCCCGCTAGCGTGAGCAACGGCTTAAGCAAGCTCGCCTGCTCACAACTATATATGTGATATATATATATATACTGTATGTGACATTATATATATATATATATATATATTACACACATACTCATACAGTGCCTTGCAAAAGTATTCACCCCCTTGGCATTATTTTTTTTTGCCTCCCAACCTGGAATTAACATGGATTGTTTTAGGATTTGCATCACTTAATTTACAGAACATGCCCACAACTGTGAAGATGTTTTTTTTTTTCTATGGTGAAGCAAACAACAAATAGGACAAAATAACAGAAAAAGTCAATGTGCATAACTATTCACCCCCCTAAAGTCAATACTTTGTAGAGCCACATTTTGCAGCAATCACAGCTCCAAGTCGCTTTGGATAAGTCTCTATGAGCTTGCCACATCTTACCAATGGGATTTTTGATTATTTCTCCTTGCAAAACCGCTCCAGCTCCTTCTAGTTGGAGGGTTTGCGCTTGTGAACAGCAATATTTGAGTCTGACCACAGATTTTCTATTGGATTGGGGTCTGGGCTTTGACTAGGCCATTCCAACACATTTACATGTTTCCCCTTAAACCACTCAAGTGTTGCTTTAGCAGTGTGTTTGGGGTCATTGTCCTGCTGGAAGGTGAACCTCCGTCCTGGCCTCAAATCACGCACAGAGTGGTACAGGTTTTGCTCAAGAATATCCCTGTATTTATCACCATTCATCTTTCCCTCAACTCTGACCAGTTTCCCAGTCCCGGCTGCTGAAAAACATCCCCACAGCATGATGCTGCCACCACCATGTTTCACTGGTGTTCTTTGGGTGATGTGATGTGTTGGGTTTGCGCCAGACATAGCATTTTCTTTGATGGCCGAAAAGTTTAATTTTAGTCTCATGAGACCAGAGCACCTTCCTCCTTACATTTTGGGAGTCTCCCACATGTCTTTTCACAAACTCAAAACATGCCATTTTGTTTCTTGCTGAAAGTAATGGCTTTCTTCTGGCCACTCTGCCATAAAGCCCAACTCTATGGAGAGTACGGCTTATTGTCGTCCTATGTACAGATACTCCTGTCTCTTCAGTGGAACTCTGCAGCTGGCAGTGTTTGGTTAGTGGTGCCTCTTGCTTAGGTTTTGCAGCCTCTGGGGCCTTTCAAAAAAGGTGTGTATATGTAATGACAGATCATGTGACACTTAGATTGCACACAGGTGGACATCATTTCACTAATTATGTGACTTCTGAAGGTAATTGGTTGAACCAGAGCTTTTTATGGCCATAACCAAGGTGGTGAATACATACGCACATGCCAATTTTCTGTTTTCTATTTCTAAAAAATAGTTTTATGTATATGTTTTTCTCATTTCACTTCTATATATATATATTGGGCCTGGTCAGTACTTTGATGAGAGACCACCTAGGAATACCAGGAGCTGTATGCTGTGGCCCACTGGAGAAGGAACTGGCAACCCACTCCAGTATCTCGGCCATGAATACCAAGTGAATCAGCATGGAATGTTACAAGAGTTGGATACGACTGAGCGATACACACAAACATACACATATAGTAAGCAGGGATTTAAACTTGTTTTAGACATTCAAATGTGAACACAGATGTACTATTTATTTACTGTACTACTGTACGGTGGAGGGCTTTTATCGCTCTTTTGCCCACCATAATATAAATGATTGTTGTGGTGAACTACCTAGTCAAAGGGTCCACAACACAAGCTGAGATCCCGCTCCATGTTGATGATAGCCAGTAAGCTTGAAACAGCTGTACATGGATAGGATACTCAGCCTGTGTTTAATCCAACCTTGGCTTTGCATTAAAGCTGTGTAATACAGCATGCATAAACTTAAAGGAAGCCATGTTTGATAATGGCTATGGATTGAAGAGCAAGGCATTTGTGGGCACATTTGCATGTCCCAGCTCAGCTTCCCAGAATGCAGTGTAATAACTGTATTTCTCGGAATTCTGAGCTGGAAGCAGGTTTTAAACTTGTTTTAGTCATTCAAATGTGAACACAGATGTACTATTTATTTACACTATATATATATATATTGTGATGGTTTGCCCCCAGAGGCCAGTGTGGACGCAGCGCTAGGAAGAGGACTAATCCCTGAGACATTATTATTTACACCAGGAGCTACGGAGTTAAGCTTGAGGTGTAATCAGGCCCAGCTGGAAGTTTCTTTAAAAGGCCTCCTGAAGCAACCAGCAGGGGGGTTTCAGGCTGGGTGTGGACCCAGAGAGCTCCAGAGAGAGAGCGAGCACCAGAGAGCTCCAGAGAGAGAGAGCGAGCACCAGAGAGCTCCAGAGAGAGAGAGCGAGCACCAGAGAGCTCCAGAGAGAGAGAGCAAGCACCAGAGAGCTCCAGAGAGAGAGCGAGCACCAGAGAGCTCCAGAGAGAGAGAGAGCGAGCACCAGAGAGCTCCAGAGAGAGAGAGAGCACCAGTGAGCTCCAGAGAGAGAGCGAGCGCCAGAGACTGCTCCAGAGAGAGAGAGCACCAGAGACTGAGAAGCAAGTGTGCCAGAGCAGCAAGTGAAGCTGCCATTGTGGGATCAGGCTGTGTGACTACACCTGATTTAAAGGAGAACATTCGCTGCAAGCAGAAGAGGATCCATTGCAGCTAAGTGACGGGACTTAAAGGTACCACCCCTCTGTGATACAAAAGGTACTGTTTTTACCTGCAGGCCGATTAGCGGTCCCAGGGCTAGTCAGTGGCGTTCCTGCAAGTAAGTAAGCCTGTTTAAGTAGATTTTTGTTTCATGCTGACCATAAGCTATGTTTATTTATATTATGCCAACCACTTATTAAAGCCTGTGAAAGCATACAAAGGCTCCAGAGTCCTCCATAAAGAGCATAAAAAGTTGGATAAACAGAGCGCTGATCCCGCCAGAAGGGGGCGCTCTGCCACAATATATATATATATATATATATATATATTTATATATATATATATATATATATATATATATATATATATTGTGACAAGGATGGTCGTACAGGACTGTTCTTGAGTAGTAGTCCTGACACTTCTCATTTTTGGTACATAGAATATTTGTCAGGGTACAAAAATAACAAAAACAAAAATAATGAAAATAAAATCCACATTAACGGACTTACTGACTTTTCGGTACACCCTGACTGAGCCTGGACAGCTTTTCTGTCACAGGGGGGAAACAAAACATTGAATTCACAGTTAGTCTCAGTATGCAGGATACTTTTTACTGTTTAATGTATTAACCGCGGGCAGAACATATGCCTACCCTCTCTCCTTATGCTCTACCCCAGGGCCTCTTTGGTACTGCAGTTCTTCTTACTGCTCAGAAAGTCCAAACCCTTGGTCTCTTCCCTGGGGTTTAAAATAAATAAATTGGGTACCTTATATTATCCAATGTCTCTGCCAGCCTTTGCAGCTTCTTTTGGGCAAATAGGCCTGCAAGTCCTCTGTATGCAAACTCTCTCTCTCTCTCTGTCTTTATTGCTCCACACAGGCAGCTGCACTACCTCTGTTTGCTGGAGATTCTCTCCCTCACTCCACAGATCCAAAAGCTTCCTATGTCCTTACGGTTTCTTTGCAAGCTGCATCAATCCCAGATTGTAGATCCACACAAGAACAGTAAGCAAGCCTTTCTCTGTTTGTTGGCTCTAGCTGCTAACTGCAGCACACCAACTGGGCCTCTTTCAACAGACTGCACACACTGCTTAGGCCAGAACCTGTGAGGACTCCACCCATCTCTCTGCTGTTGTGTCTTAAAAGCAGTCCACACCTGGGCTTCAATTATTCTCTGATCACTGCCCTGAGTTAACTCTTTCTCTCCTAAGAGAAACCTTCCAGGATCTTTAGTCAAACCAACCTCTAGGGGCACTCCTAGCTTGATTCTGTTACAATATACAGTATATGTCACTGTGACTGGATTTTGGCCCAGTGAGCTACCATAGAGAACAGACTTCTCCATTGGAAAATGGGTAGGGGAAATATATTGCCACCATGCTTCATGTTTCTTTTGGCATATGCTCCTGCCTCAGCCTGTATACTGTATGTAATTCCCCATGTAATATTACTGTGTTCTTTGTCATGTTTAAAATAATTAATGTGTGTGTATAGTTACTGTCATGTATGTAATGTGTGTGTATATAGTTACTGCTGTGGAGCCAGATCGCAGTCGTCTCCGATTCCGGCGCTTTTCAATTAAGCAAGGGCACAAGTTACAGGCTGAGGCCTCAAGTTCGTAAAGCCCTCTCGCGGCCGTAAACTGTTAATGGGCTGGTTGGGATGCTATCCGCTGTTACTATCCAGCCACGGTATAACAAAGTGCAACGTAGGCCTCTCAACCAATAGAAAGTGGTCGCAGATACGTTGACTGTGTTGTATTTCCTTCCGAAGTAGCACACAGGACCCGGAGTTGGAGGTTTTTGAGTGAGAGTGAGAGAAAAGGCGAGTTCTGAGAGCAGTATATTGCGGTTTTGTTTATTTCTATTCATCTAATTACAAACTTACAATTAATGCCCCCCCAATACATACCAGATCAATGAGGTCAGAGGGAGGAGGAAGGAATGTTGGTTGTGTTTTTGTTCTGTGTTTTGTCTGTAGTTAGTTGGTGTTTGGGAAGCGAATAAAGACAGTTAACTTCTGGAGACATATAGAAATCGTGTGCTTCTTATTTTGCTCCTGTTCTCCTGGATGGCTGCAGGGAGGTAATGAGAGACTCTGTGGGATCCTGCTGGGGTAGGTTTGACTGTAACAAGTCTTATCAAGTCCCCTAAGAAGAAGCAGATCTGGAGTCTGGAGTAACCTGGAAGTGCTGATTTCTGATGCAAGGATCCTGTCTGATACAGGGAAGAGACACAGGGGAGGGAGAGGGGCAGGGAAGAGACACAGGGGAGGGAGACGGGGAAGAGACACAGGGGAAGGAGATGGGGAAAAGACACACAGGGGAGGGAGATGGGGAAAGGAGGCACAAGGGAGGGAGAGGAGGAGGGAAAGGAGGCACAGGCGAGGGAGAGGAGGGGTGTAAGGAGGCACAGGCAAGGGAGAGGAGGGGGGAATAGAGACACAGGGGAGGGAGAGGAGGGGGGAATAGAGACACATGGCACAGGGGAGGGAGAGGAGGGGGGAAAGGAGGCACAGGGGAGGGAGAGGAGGGGGGAAAGGAGGCACAGGCGATGGAGAGGAGAAGGAAAGGAGGCACAGGCGAGGGAGAGAAGAAGGGAATAGAGACACAGGGGACGGAGAGGAGAAAAGAGACAAAAGGGAGGAAGTAGACAGGGGGAGAGTCTCGCCATGAGCGCAAAAGGTGCTCACATTGGGTGGCAAACAGCATTACTATTTTATTGACGTAATTTTTGACGGGCAAGTCGCTAGTGGATATTATATTACTGTACCAGTGAACACAATGTTACCTGCAGTACCTTAATTATAAAATGTGTGCAAATACCGCTGTAAGATATTTGGCCACTGGATTTACTCGCTGTAACCGTAGAAATCATAGTGTTGTAGAACAGGAAAAGTTGATAATACAGCGCCCTCTTCTGTTTAATAATATTATTTTATCACCATTCATTGCTTCAAAGTAAAACGGTTCATGTTCATGAAATAAAATTATCCAATGAGGTAACATCACCATGTAAAGAAAAACCCCAAAGGCCTAGATTCAATCGATTGTTATATTTGGCCAGAGCGTATTTTATTATTCATCTTTATGTAGTCTGAATAACACCTCAGTAGTCACATATACAACTTACCTACAGCTAATCGAACAATATTTAAATTACAGACATAGAGCCCTATTCTATTAGCTACTTGCAAATACTTATAACCCAGAATTTTTGCTGCAGGTGTTTTTTTATTTTTTTTTATAAATGTTTAGATATATTCTATTGACTCCAGCTCACAAATTCCAACCACAAGGCTGAATTTTTTAAGTCTGATTTCAGTTGGTGTGATCATATGATCTGACAATATTTGAACAAGCCCGTAATTTACTTCTTGGACAAAGCTAATAGTAAATGAGACTGTCATCATGACGTCAGTAAAACATGGAAGTTACAAGTATGCAAATCTGCAATCCGAGGCTACAAATAAGTGCCAATAAGTAATGTTTGCCGTTTGGACTCGCAATCTAGCACTCTATAAAATGCATTAGATCATCTGCTCTAGTCCATGTGGATTTCAAGATATGTATTAACCCAGTGGCGTAGCTAGAGCTTTTGCCGCCCCCCCAGTGCAAATATATATACAGTATATATATAGTAAATAAATAGTACATCTGTGTTCACATTTGAATGTCTAAAACAAGTTAAAAAAAACCTGCTTCCAGCTCTGAATTCTGGGAAAAACAGTTATTACACTGCATTCTGGGAAGCTGAGCTGGGACATGCAAATGTGCCCACAAATGCCTCGCTCTTCAATCCATAGCCATTATCAAACATGGCTTACTTTACTATCCCTCGTTTTCACTCTCTCTTTTTCTCCCCCCTCACTTTCTTTCTCCCTCTCTCTCTCCCTCCCCCCTCACTCTCTCTCTGCTTTCTCTCTCTCTCCCCTCCCTCTCCCCCCCTTTATTTCTCTCCTATCTTCCCCTCTCGTTCTATACCTGTCTCTTTCTTTCGCTCCCCCTCTTTCTTACCCTCCCTCTTCATCTCGCTCTTTCCCTTGCCCTATACATCCCCCTCTTCCCTCATGCCTCTCTCTCCATGCGTCTCCCACTTTCCCCTTGCCTCTCTCCCCCATGCATCCCTCTCACCCATGTCTCCTACTATCCCTCCATGTGTCCCCTTGCCTCTCACTCCCTCCATGTGTCTTGCTCTTTCCCCCATGCCTCTCCCCCATTTCTCCCTTTCTCCCCCCTGCCTCCCTCTCCTCCATATTTCCCCCACTCCCTTCATGTCTCCCCCCTGTGTCTCTTCCTTTCCTCTTGCCTTTCTCCCTCTTCCCCATGTCTCCCCATCTCCCCCTTACCTCTCTGTCCCTCCATGTGTCTCCCTTTTTCAGCTTTGCCTCTCTTCCCCATGCCTCTCCCTTACTCCATGTCTCCTCTCCTCCATGTCTCGCTCTTTACCTACATGCTTCCCTCTCCCCCATGTCTCCTTCTCTCCCCCTCTCCCTCCATGTCTCCCCCTTCCCTTTCTCCCTCCATGCTCTTTCTCCCCCCATGCCTCTCCCTCCTCCCATGCCTCTATGCCTCTTTCTCTCCCCCTCTACCCCATGCGTCCCCCTCTCCATCCATGTCTCCCCTTCTCTTTCTCCCTCCATGTATCTCCCTTTTCCCCTTTGCCTCTCTTCCCCATGCCTCTCCCTCCATGTCTCCTTCTCTCCCTCCATGTCTCCTTCTCTACCCCCATGCCTCTCCATCCACGTCTCCTCCTCTCCTCCCATGCCTCTCCCTCTCCCCATGCCTCTCCCTTCCTCTATGTCTCATTCTCTCCCCCATGCCTCTCCCTCCCCTCATGTCTCCCCATGCTTCCCTCTCCCTCCATGTGTCTCCCTTTCCCCTTTGCCTCTCTTCCCCATGCCTCTCCCTCCATGTCTCCTCTCCCCCATGTCTCTCCCTTCCTCTATGTCTCCTCTCCCCCATGCCTCACCCTCTCCCCATGTCTCCCCTTCTCCCCCATGTCTCTTCTTCCCTTCCCCCCTTTGCCTCTATTCCCCATACCTCTCCCTCCCTCCATAAAATAAGATTGTAAGGCAGGTAATTATTTTGTTTTTTTAAGAGTTTTGCGCTTGGATTGCAGTTGCGACCCTCGCTGTCACGCGGCTCGCAGTGCAATGATGCAGCCTAAGTCGTGCGTGCGTCGACAGTTTGACTCGCTTTGCGAGACTTGCAAATTGTGACCAACATCGTAAGCGTTCCCAACACTGACAACCATAATAGTGATTACTGTGCTGTGCTTCCACTACAGGTAAGGGCTCTGAGCAGTGCCATGCAGGTAAGGCAGACGTGCAACATATCACTGCTTTGCACTCATATACTTGTTCATTTAGTTCACATACAACCTTTAAGACATAATATTGATTGGGAGTACAATGCCAGATTAACACTACCCATAATCCTTGGCTGCAAACCAATGCAGCAAAGCAATTCTCCTGCCCTGTAGGTATAGGCAGAATGTCTTATTTACTTACAACCACCTTTCTTCAAAGACCACCTACTTTATGTATTTTGGATATATTTTAAGTGGAATCCATCTTGTTCTGCGTCACCTAATTTTGAGGGTTAATAAAAAGAGTGTTTAGTTTCCCTGGTTCCAGTGGTTAGGATTTGGTGCTTTCACCGCTGTGACCTAGGTTCAATTCCATTTAGGAAACCAAGAGGTCACAGCAGCCTGAAGCTATGCAGAGTTGGTCCTGGTCAGTACTTGGATGGGAGACCACCTAGGAATACCTGGAGCTGTATGCTGTAGCCCACTGGAGAAGGAACTGGCAACCCATTCCAGTATCTCTGCCATGAATACCAAGTGGTAGCAGCATAGTGTGTTAAGGTCCCTGAGGTCATGGAGAGTCCGACACGACTGAATGAGGGTTAGTACTAGCACAGTAAGAAGTCACAAAAATGCTGATGCATGATAAAGTTTGTTTAACAACATGTTATTAGTACATTTTAATCTGATTAATACAATTTATATTTTATTGTAACTTTTTGGTAGGTATGACATACTTTGCCAAGTGGACAAATCCTTATAAGCCCAGCTGTGTTTTTTTATATAGGCAGAGAGGACATCAACTGGTAATGGGGTGTCTCTACCTCTCTCTGCTTGTGATCCTTTGTGCAATAAAGTAATCCAGACACAGGTTACACTTAAAAGCAGAGTATGACTTCTTTCTTTCACATTTATGGTGGCGTGGAATGGATAGCAACTGCTCCACTGGGTTGGAGGTTTTGTGACAGCCCTCCTACCAGACTACAGCGTGCACAGAAAGGTAAGAGCTCTCTGTAAAGGGAATAGAGCGAAGCAATGTTAATATGAATATTTGCTAAACAAAACCCAATAACCAGTTACCGTATCTACTCGAGTATAAGCCGAGGCACCTATTTTACCACAAAATACTGGGTAAAATGAGTGACTCGAGTATAAGCCGAGGGTGGGAAATGTGCTGCCCCCTGTGTCCCCCCCTCTCTCTTCCGTGTCCCCTCCCTTATCACCCTCCTCAACCCCCCTCCTCTTTCTCAACCTCCCTCCTCATCCGCAACCTCCCTCCTCATCCTCAACCCCGTCATCCTCAGCCTCCCTCCTCATCCCCCCCTCAACCTCACTCAACGCCCCCATCCTCCCCCCTCAACCCCTCATCCTCCCCCCTCAACCCCCCCATCCTCAACCCCCTCCTCAACCTCAATCCCCATCCTCAACCCCCATCCGGTATATGCGAATGACGCGGCGCACATGCGACGTCACATGCGCGCCGGGGTCAAGACTGAGCAGAGGCCAAAGAAGAAGCAAGTAAGTGAGGGGGAGGTATTTAGAGGGGAGAAAGTGAGGAGGGGGTTGAAGAGCAGGGGGGAGGGAAAGAGACACAGGGGGGTAGAGAGACACGGGGGGGGTTAGAGAGACACTAGGGGGAGTGACTCGAGTATAAGCCGAGGGGGCCCTTTTTAGCACTAAAAAAAAGGCTGAAAAACTCGGCTTATACTCGAGTATATACGGTACTTTGTTTTTGGTATAGTAAGAATAGATAATATAAATGAGCAGGCCCCTAGAACTGAATGTTTACCCCGTGTAGTGAGCCCTTCTGGATCGCTACCTTGTTGTGGTGCAGGGGCTGGTGTACATCAGTGAATCTGTGAGCTACACCACGTACTGTCCACCACGATAGGCAGGTCAAAGCAAAGAAGTCAGGCAAATTGTGATCCACTGTGGAAGGAACTGACAACACACTCCAATATCTTTGCCATGAAAACCTTGTGGATGAGCACAAATAGACACAAGATGTGCTTGGCGTGCTGCGGACCATAGGGTCACAGAGAGTCAGAGATGACTGGACAATAATAGTGACCCAATATGCTAATTTACCTGGGCTGCCAAGTACAGCCATCCCAAACCTTTTCTAGCCTTCAGGTTTGATCAGGGTTTTTTTGAAGACAGGGTGGCTTGGTGGAACCTTCTTTTTTTGTCTTGTTGGGATGAGAACCAGTGTTTGAGGAGGTGCTATGGATAACCCCTACCAAAGGGAACACCTGCCTTAACATTGTAAATGTAGAGTTGGTGATGAGATGTAAATACCAGTATAAATGGGAATGGTACCAGAAAATTATTTCCAGAGTCTAGAATCTAATCTTACATGATACACATAAATCACCGCCTTTCCGTTTAGTGTGGAGAGGCGCTGGAGGTGTGTTGGATGGTATTACCTTTGGTGTATGGTTACAGCCACGTTTTCTTGGTTATTTACGTAGAGAATATATGTGGGATGTGAATGTTGTCCGAGCGGTTGATTGCACCATTGCTGGGGAGCGAGTTTGGTGTTGGATGGGTGTTGGTTTGGTTGAGTTTGTACATCGTTTTATTTTTGTGGGATAATATTACTTGAATTTGTTTTTTAAAGATTTAGAAACTTGTCATAACGGACAGAGGAAGCTGTTTTCTAGTACAGAGTGTTTCATGGTTCGTGCTGTGTGAAAACAGCGATAGTGAGAGAAAAAAATATTTGCTGCGTTGCTAACTCATTTGATTCATTTAAATGTAGTTGTAAATTAAAAACTAAGTTATTGATGTCACAGATGGTGAGTGACATGTATTTTTCTGTTAATTTTAAGATGCATTAAATTTATTTATAGTGAAATGTACAGATTTTTTGTTTTGGGGCTCATATTGATGCTAAATTAATCTAATATACATAGTTACATAGTAACTGAGGTTGAAAAAAAGACTTTTAGCCCATTAAGTTCAACCCTTCTAGATCTTTAAATTAAGCAGGGTCTTTTTGTATACATTCATGTTGATTGTATGCAGATGCCAAAGTCCTATCATTATGGCTATGTAGCAGTTCTTGGCTGCATGATCTCTGGGTAGGTGGAAGCCTATCCATGTGCCAAGGCAAAGATTGGCTTCCATCCATACACGGTTGTCAAGCTATTACCAAGATACTTTACTCCTCACGTTTACCCTCCTTTAATTCTTGGGAGCAATATGGGCACAGGATTTACTGGACAAATAATGCAAAATAGGTGCAGTGCTCTGCAAATACAATCAGACTTTTGCTGTCCTCAATATTCACAATTATCAGGAGCTGCAGAGAGCCAAATGGGATATTGAAAAATGGAATAGCCAAGATCTCTACAAAGATATATTTAAAATGGTTCGTTGCTTTACATATTGCTCCCCTGGGCCATACTGGATTATTGAAAAATAAATCCCTAATCACCTTGTAAAAACTTCTATTCCATTGTGTGTGGCATTGACCCTACTCCAGAGGCAGCTTGCCAGAACCTACAGCCAGGTGACTGTGTCTACTTTAACTCCATCAGAGGAAAACGTCTCACCAGGTAAGATGAAAACTGTACAAATTTACAATGGGTCTTAAGTGCCTAAGTTTGTCAGTGTGCGTCCTGGCATCACAATGAAAAAAGGCACCTGCTCCAAATGAATCAATGGGAGCATCTGATAATACTGCAACTTCTTCAACTGTACAAGCTACAAGTATTGGAAAGGTGGTGAAGTTGCACCCATTCCTTATAACTTCACCCAAGGAGTACATACAAGGCTTCAAAAGACTTCCATTAGGTATGATCTGTGCTGTTCTTCTTGGACCCTTTGTTTGCAGTGTATGTGCTTGCAGCAGAAGGAAAGGTCATAGCAATACACCAACCTCTGTCTTCCCTATTCCTCAAAGGCGCTGGATTTGTTCACATTCTAGTCTCGGATATCAGAGCCACTCCAATGGGATTCCTTTTGCTCCCACAGTACAACTATTCATTCTGAAGATCCTGTAAGTTTATTGGAGATCATATCACGTTTTTATAATGTCTACCACTCAAGTGGTAAAATAAATCTCCTGTGACTAGACTGTCGATCTCTACTCCTGGGGCCCTTTGCCTCATCAACGATGGAACTGGCTTGGGTTCAAACAGGTGACCACACTGTATTTTACTACAAAAGAGGTAATATACCTACAGGAACATAGGTTGAAAGTTTTACCCTGCAGACAGGACCTAAAAAGGCACCTTCCATTGGACTTAATACATATTTGGCAAAAATACTTACCACTGGGCTGGAACTTGTTACAGAAGCTATTTTATATCTGGAGTGAACACTAAAAAATAAAAAAGGTTCTTACACCAATGTAAAGCTTTTCGGGTGAATCTTCCCAAGCATGGGTGTGGTGGTCGCTGTAAGGGAGGTACAAAGAATCAGCCTTCATATCTTACATATATAACAGAGCTGAGTAGTTTGTAGTTTGCCCAGTGGCCAAATTATTTATAAGCCCAAGCTTTTTATTTATAGGCAGAGAAGACATCAACAGATGAGGAGATATCTCTCTACCTCCAATCACTTATAATAGATTAATCCCGACAAAGTTATACTTTTTGCATGTCATTTTAGACCTTGTAGGCATCCATTCCAAAAGGGACAACAATTAAAAAAAATTGCCTCCCCTACCTTTCCTTTTGCTGGGCAGACTAATTGCCTATAAGCTCAAAGTTATCAAGTCAGACAAGACGGATGGAGGCAGTCAGACAAAATGCAAAGAGAACCCCATAAATTTAAAAAAAAAATCTGTAAAAGTGGTTTTCTGTTCAAGGTTTTGTTGCTGTTTGGTTGTTCAATCAGGTTTGTGATCTTATGGACCTCAGCACGCCAGACACTGCCCCTCTGAGCCGCATCAAGCTCATTGCTTCAACAACCTCATCTATCCATCTCTACCTCTGCTGTCCCCTTCTTCAAGGTTTACACAACTCCTAGTTTGTTAAATAATCACACTGGTCCTTTAAGACTGGTCAAATGGGACAACAATAAACATTTTCTCTTGTGGATATCACTTTAAAACATTTTTATTAATTTATAATATGGAATGATTATTAAAATCAGCTCTTGACTTTGCATTAAAAACAGTATACTGTACCATGTTGCTGAAATACTGAGCAAGGTAAACGCTGCGGGTGAGATACCTACAGTTCTAGACTTCTATTTGCGTTTCTGCCTCCGGTACGTCGGACATGACACTGTAATTGCATATTGCTGAAATACTTGCAAATAAATACGACTCTTATCATGCAAAGTCCAACAGACTGGTTATGTTTTCCTGGCCGTTTAATTATAGACAAATTAGTACTGACCTTGTAAATTAATTGAAAGTCTATTTGTCCTAGCTATAAAAAAAAAACATACTAGGAACTATAAATAATACATTTTTACATGCTTAAAGTAGTATGTGCTATAAAAACAAAATAATATGTATGGTTTTCAAATTAAAACCAAAATAAATTCAGAAGTGCATAGGAATGGGGGAAAGAAAAAGTGTTCTTGTCAAAGAGAACCTATATTTGGTTTCATTCAACAACTAACGATAAAATGAGAACATAACTGACAGTGGTTTTAATACTCTGAGAAATGGGAATGTTTTAATACAATATGTTTTTGTCTTTTTTTTTTTTTGCCACCCCTAACAAATACTACCACAGATCACACACTTCAAGGTTTCTGTAACGGTTATTTGAAATAAATGATTGCCTCCCAGGGCTGAAGAAGCCTGCATCAGCCCTCGAGGGGCATTGCCCTCGAATATTTCAAATATGGAGACCCAATCCAACCATGGTGAACACCCCTGTTGTAAGGGGCACAGGAAAGTATATTTTTGCCAAATTTAAGGGACATGGAAGTCAAACATTTTCTACAACTCAGTATGAAACTTTTTAAAACTTAATTTAGTTTTCAAGAAATGCACCAATGGTTCCTATGTATGGTATCCCATTGGCTGACGCTGATGAGATAATATACAATTCTATAACTGCTCATTGGCTGATGGGCCCTGAACATTTATATATTCAAAGCAGTTTTATCAGTTCATTAAAAAAAAGAAAACATTTTAAAATATTTACAGATATTTTCTTTCAGATGTACCTAAGTAGAAAATGTTCTTTCAATGTCCTTTAAAAAGATTACAGTATGTACAGGTAGCAGGTAAGTCTCATACAAAAAAAAAAAGCAGAAAAAGTTATATTAAAAAAAATACCTTAAAATATATATTAGGCAAGGTAGAAGGAACTTATCTTTCAACAACTGCAAACACGGGATTGGCTGAACTGATGTCTGTTGAAGTCATTGATCAAACTAGTTTTGTGAACACGCCTGTTGGCCAAGGAAAGAGAATTGCTTCTGTACTAATGCTTCAATAGGTTGGTTGTTCTTGATCTGTTGCATCAATGACCTCAGCAGATGTCTCCCCTCCCACACACTATTTGTTGTGGAGTATAATGGGCGGGGCAAGCTCATCCTACTGCTACACATTTTAAAAGTTGTTAACAAATACTAATATTTATGCAGTTTACCTGCTGACTGTATGTATCTGAACAAAAAACATACTTTCCACGTTGCTTAAAATTGGTAAAGCAAAGGTTCCAGATATCATAAAGGTTTTAACAACTACTTTATCAATTAAATGTTGATAAAATGGATTTCCCCTTATAGGTCTCCATCTTATCTTTGTGTTAGAGACTTATCGTTGAAAATTTCTCCTGGAAGGGAGAGTCACAAATGCTTAAGAAAGTGGACTTAGGATGTGAACACAGCCCAGCATTTCTAATGCCAATGAATCACTCTGGTCATGTACAACTCTCCAGAGTGAGTAGCAATAGTTAATCTGTAACACAAGTAATATAAATACATAGAGGAGAGTATTAGAAATGCATGTTATACAAAGTATAAACTCAAATAACATGTATTTGCAGAAAAACAATTAATAAAGTAGCTGTTAATAGTTGTATTTTTAAATAATACTATATCTGGAACCTTTGTTGTGTCTATTTAATGATTCAGTACACATTTATTTTTCTAACAATATACACAAAACTCAACTTTCCATTGAATAACTTATGATACAGTTTAAATTATACAAAAACCTAACAAAAAATATACATAGGCTTTAGTACTAGAGAGATTTATTTCCACAAGGCCCGAGAGCCTCCCAGGTTTGATCCATGTTAGCGGTAAGTAATACTGTTGTCTATTTCACATAACCAAATGGAAAATATACTTCTCCTGGTTGCATTCAATACGTAACACCTTGGCCCAAACAAAGTAGAGGACTATAATTATATTCCTGTTTTAAAGGCAGGTTTCAAGTATGCTGGAATTAAGAAATGCATGCATAATGTAAACAGACTAATATTGTTTAGCAGTCATTAGTTTAAGTCCGATGAAATTAACCGGAAATGTCATTTTTATATATATGTATATATATATATGTATATACTTCTAATAAAGAAGCCTTTAGATAGAAATATATTTTCTTTTACTACTTGTAGCAAAGTAACAGTATGGATGTTGCCAAATGGCGAAACAGACAAGTACTGGGCACATAAATACGATCATTACTTTGACTTTTTTTAAAACTACTTGCCATTTCTATAATAAATATACCTAGGTCGATTGTTCACACTTTTGTACAGGTCAGATTTGAGAATGCAATCCACCCTGGTGATAATGTGTTGTTGTTGATATTGTACTGACATTTGAGATGACGTTAGAGAGTAATATATAGTGTCGAACAAGACGGTAATAATTGGACATTGTGATTGAACAGAGAGGATGTAAGTGCTCGACGCTATGGAGGGAGCCAGCTAGCCCCAAAAGACAAGCCAGAGTCCAATGCCTCCACAGCTACTGTAATACTGGAGAAGGCAGAATAACATAGTACATCTACAATACATACAGAGTTCACCACAAAATAATGAAGGTATTGAATGAAGTGGACTTGGTAACAGCAGCTTATATACACAGATGCGAGGATGCAGCAGCAGGTCCGCTAAGAAGCCCGTGTTCGGTGGATGATATGCTAATGCTATAATGTCCTATTCTGACAATATGTGGACGAAGGAGACTGGGAATACGCCTTTTCGATCCGGATGCCCTTCAATGTGACCGATCTGCAAAAACAAAACAGAGAATGGATTCAATTATACAGTGTGTTGCAAAAGTATTCACCCCCTTGACTTTTTTCCTATTTTGTTACATTATAGCCTTAAGTTCAATGTTTTGTTAATCTGAATTTTAAGTGATGGATCAGAACACAATTGTCTAAGTTGGTGAAGTGAAATGAGAAAAATATATACATAAAACTATTTTTTAGAAATAGAAAACAGAAAATTGGCATGTGCGTATGTATTCACCCCCTTTGTTATGAACCCCATAAAAAGCTCTGGTGCAACAAATTACCTTCAGGAGTCACATAATTAGTGAAATGATGTCCACCTGTGTGCAATCTAAGTGTCACATGATCTGTCACTACATATACACACCTTTTTTGAAAGGCCCCAGAGGCTGCAAAACCTAAGCAAGAGGCACTACTTTCAGCAAAAAACTAAATGGCATGTTTTGAGTTTGCGAAAAGGCATATGGGAGACTCCCAAAATGTATGGAGGAAGGTGCTCTGGTCTGATGAGACTAAAATTGTACTTTTCGGCCATCAAAGAAAATGCTATGTCTGGAGCAAACCCAACACATCACCCAAAGAACACCATCCCCACAGTGAAATATGGTGGTGGCATCCTGCTGTGCGATGTTTTTCAGCAGCCGGGACTGGGAAACTGGCCAGAGTTGAGGGAAAGATGGTTGGTGCTAAATACAGTGATATTCTTGAGCAAAACCTGTACCACTCTGTGCATGATTTGAGGCTAGGATGGAGGTTCACCTTCCAGCAGGACAATGACCACAAACACACTGCTAAAGCAACACTTGAGTGGTTTAAGGGGAAACATGTAAATGTGTTGGAATGGCCTAGTCAAAGCCCAGACTTCAGACTGCCGCAAAAGGTGGTTCTACAAAGTATTGACTTTAGGGGATTGAATATTTATGCACATTGACTTTTTCTGTTATTTTGTTCTATTTGTTGTTTGCTTCATAAGAAAAAAAAAACATCTTCAAAGTTGTGGGCATGTTCTGTAAATTAAATGATGGAAATCCTCAAACAAGCCATGTTAATTCCAGGTTGTGAGGCAAAAAAAATGCCAAGGGGGGTGAATACTTTTGCAAGGCACTGTACATTGGTGTAAATCAATGTTTCTTAACAACCAGCCCTGGGATTAGCGATGCCCCCTAAAACCTTGATCTGGTGGTCCTCAGAGAGAAGGGAAATGAGGGCTGGATTGAAATAAAGAGGTATGAAGGGGTCATAAAAACTGAAAATGAGAATAGACTGCCATCTTAAATATGTCACTAAGAAAAAAAAAAGATCATTAAAGAACTGGCCTGTTAACAAGTAAACTTGGAGTAACGTTAAACTGTAGAGGAGTAGCAAAGTAGTTAGAGAATCATGCTATGAAATTGAACTTGTTAGTTCCCTCTCATTATCTCCCCTTTTTAAGAGTAATGCAAGGACAGGAGATCATTATTTGAAGTTGGATTTAGAGCTAATATGTAAAAATACTAGCTTGACAGGTAATAGATAAGTGCATCAGTTTCCCAGTGGTCATAATAGAGACAAAAATGATTAGGAATTTATTTATTTTTTGAAGATCTAGAACAGATAATGGGCTAAATATTTACTCAAAAGTAAAGAAAAAGTAAAACAACAACCTTTTAATGTCACGCGTTATATACAGCTTTGAGCCAAGGCGGGTCTGCCATTACAGTTTGTTTAGTTTTACAGAAAGCTTGCAGAAAGATCTGCAAGTGTCACTAAAACGTATTTTTATCTAGCGGTCCTACCCCAGTGACCTGGCAGATAAACAAACATCAATAATTATAAATGAATGCCCTTGAAATACTCTATAAATACACTTAAAGGACCACTGTGGTTTTGGAAAAAAAATCCTGACTGCTACTTGGCATGCAGCCTGGGGGGAAGGTTATGCTACTGGATGTTACCCTGCTATTTAGTTCTACTGTTATGCACCTATTAAAAGATGGCCACTACAATTTTACATTATTTAAGTGATCCTTTAATTGTTTGGCAAACATTTGGTAGTAAGTCATATAATATGAAATTGCAGCTTCTTGCTAGATGAGCTCAACCAAGCTACTGTTATTAGCACTGACATCAGCACAAAGCATCTACTCAATGTTAAACCCACATAATGAAAAGGTCAATGCCACATTACTGTTACCCTGGTTTAAACTCCCAGGCAATAACAGATTCAGTACACTGAATCACTGTATTTTACGAAAACTTCATGTCTGTGAAATATGTAACAAACTAACATTAACAACTGTGTAAACCACCAAAATAATTGTTTAGAGAAAATCTTAAGTTTTGAAGACTTTGTTTGTATATGGAAATGTTCCATCTTGTCTGACTTCAGTTGAAAACAAGTATTTCTTATCATTGGTTGCTTTCGACAACATATATCAGTTGTTCCAACCTCAAAGTACTGTGTCACTTGGGGATGATCAAATGAAAGAGCACAGCATACACCAACTGAGTGATGGATGGACCACCACCAAGTGGTGAACACAGTGAGTAGTCGTAGTTCTATCTTCTTTAAGTTAACCTAACACATGCACAGACTTACACACATTTTTATGATACATACCCACCACTCTTGGTCCTCTTCACCTGTTACTACAATCACTTCTCCCTCAATAAATGTAAGCTCGTCGTCATTGTCCGCTTGGCAATCATATATTGTTTTCACTCTCTTCAGTTTGTTCTTCCCCTGCACAAATACATGAAAAATAAAAAATACAGCTATACTCAGTAAAAAATAATTAAATAGATACTTTTATATTGTTAAATAATTCTTGTTTTTGATATTATCATAAGTGCGTGGAGAATAGTGCACAAGTGTGTTTGGGGAATGGTGCACATTCACTAAATGTATAGAAAAGAGAGGGATGGTGGACTGAAAATTAAACAACTCTTGGCTATGAAATATTTAAAATGTATATTTATATGAAATAAATAAGGAATATAAATATGTTTATGGGCATATATGTATGTACTTCTATCATTGGTACTAAAATTTCCTAGAATCTAATGTCTGCATCTCATGTTTTCTCCGCCATCACTCATACTGCCTATAAAACAGAATAATCTACTTAGTGTGAAACAAAGACAGCACTCATTTATTTTAGTAAGAGTGGGAGTCCAAGGCTACAAATTATATGACTTCCAGCCCAATTTCGATGTAATTGTTATTCAACAATAAAATACTTGGGCTCCAATTTGATTTTACCTACCCATAGTGACAGAATATGTTATAGAAGCCATAGCTCAATCTGTCACTCTTAGAAAACATCTAGCGAATTAGTTTGACCAGTGCTGTATTCTTTATCCATATGTTATAATGGATAAAAATGGATTTGAATATATATATATATATATATATATATATATATATATATATATTCCTATAAGAAAGTGCTTCTCATAGAGTGACTAATGAAATTAAATCTATTGAAAATATATTTGTGAGTTGATGTATAGTGCAGAACCATATAGCTATGCTCCCTTGTAGTATTGTTAGATTAGTGACACTGCAAAGCATGGTTTTAAATAGATCTGAAGGGAGTTTTAACCAGTGCTCATCTGTAGATGAGCAGACATTACTGCAAGAGCAATGTGTACTTGCAAGAGCTGCAAGAGCAATGTGTACTTTAACAGTTTGGCACTGTGAGTTAACTGCAAGTTAAATAGCATCTTGCACAATATCAAGTGCCACATTTTGATTGGAGACAGCATCAGCGACCAAAACCTCTAATTTATTACTTTTATATTAAATGATGCTGCCGTGGAACGAACCATTTTGGTTTCCAGTGATTTGGTTTCTATTGTTATGCTGAGCTGGATATTCCTGTTCTAGACATCAATGAACATATTCAAATGTGGTTTATGAAAATGATTAAATTACCCCTAATTTAATAGTGGGATAATTATCTGGAAAACCACTTTCTGTGTCCTTTTAGGGTACATGAAAACGTAAATTCCCCAGCTTACTGTATTGATTTTCCGTGGAAGTGGCACAGGTGTTTCTGGCAGTGGTGGCGGGCCATCATTAGAAACCTCTGAAGCTTGCTTCTGGACAGGGGTTTGATCTGTATGTTGTGAATTTTGGATTGTATCCACCGGCTGAGCATTCTGGTTCTGGTTTACCTCTGGGTGATGAGGTTTGGGATGCGTTTCTCCTATAGTTGTCTTATTCAACATGTCTCCTAGATTGGGTTTAGGTGGAAGATCTTTCGGCTTTGGAGGTAAATCTCCAAGCTGTGGTTTAGGTGGTAAATCCCCTAACTGAGGCTTTGGAGGCAGTTCTCCTGGCTTTGGTGGTAAATCTCCAGTGTGTGGCTTCTGTACAAATTCAGAAGGCTGTGGTTTTGGTGGAAGGTCGATAATATGTGGCTTCTGTGGTAAATCTCCAGACTGTGGAGATTTCTGGAAGCTATCTTGTTGCTGGTTGTATTTGTCCATTGAAAGATGATGCGTAGTATCTATTTTTCTAAGTGCCACTTTGAAGAAACAGAAATATTTTAAAACAAATGTGATGATGAATATCTAATATATTTTAAATATACAGAAAATAATCAGATACAACATAGTCCATAATATTATACATGTGGGCCCTGACTCAGCAATACCAATCTAGGAAGCATAATACATTCAGGTTAGTAATAGGCCCTACTAACTGTAGTGGCAAATAACAATTCATCTGGACTCTACATGGGAATTTGTTGACTATGGAAAAGAGCAGATTTCTTAGGAAAACCTCTATGGCCACTGGACAAAAAAAAAGCATTTTGGCCTGGGACCCCCAGCCATATTCAGCAAATAATCCCCTCCTCTTCCTTCTGCTCCAATTTGAATGTGTCTCACAGTAGAAGGACTGAATAATTGATGAAAACATCTAAATTAATGTTAGATAACCGACTATGTAGGCAGAAATTTATTCTCAAAATACGAATATCTGACTTGTTGCTTTTTCTTAGACAACTCTCACAGTTTGGGGTATGGGATATGCTTATTGTTATTATTCTTTTACCAACTGGTTATGCCCTTCTTGCTTAGCTCTCCCCACTGAGAGAGTAAATTAATTACCTAAGATAAAGCAACAAGTCGCATAGGAGGACCTTTAATAGTAATTTCAGTCTAAACATTGCAACATTCAACGTTAATTATCGAACACTAATTTAGATTTTATTTAATAATGGTCAATGACAAATTGCCTTATTTGTATGTTACATTTTCATTGTTTGCTTTTATTGTAACCTTTGCTGCAGAAATGAATCTCTTGATATCAACAAATCCCCCAAAAATGTCACATATGATAACAAACAAAAGCTTGTTTTGCGGGTGTTATGCCTTCACAGAGATCATGTGATTTGCTCCTTGATCAACTATTGTAGAGTTCATACAATAGGACTTAGTTTGTTTAATTAATAACTGGTTAGCAAGAAAATCATATTTGAAGTAGAAAAAAAATTCAGTATAGGGTTTAAACCCAATGAACCAGTGTGGTCATGAATTTAAAATATTTGCTTTTGAAGAAATACATTTGAAACTAGTCAATATATTATTAGAATATAAAAAAAAACCTCTAATGTATTACTTTTATATTAAATGATGCTGTCATGGAATGAACCATTTCGGTTTCCAGTGATCTGCTTCCAGAGATGGGAGGAGACTGAATACATAGGAAGCTTTAATAAGCACAAGGATTGAGATTTTGGGGTTGGACTATCCTTCTTGACAAGCAAACATAAAACCACATAAACTGGTTGCTTGCTCTTATTTAGCTTTGAAACATATATTTAAATATTGGAAAATAAAATGTATCAAAACATATCTCTAGAAGCTGATCCCTATATTTATTATTTTAGTTGGTGTAAAGGTAAATATGGCTTTTTTTTTTATTTAAAGCACATAATGTCCATTATATATTCCAAAAAAGAAAGTGTTACCTTTTTGAGGTAGTTTGGGCAGGACTCTAGGGCCTAATGTTGTCTTTGTGGGACCCGTGCTAAAATATAAACAAAGAAAAATGTACATATTAGTTTTACATATTCATGGCTATAACAATATCAAATAAAATAAAATCACTATACTAACATTCACACAAACTGAAAGGTAATTATTTTCTTCGTAGCATAACAAAACAATGTGCTTTGTTTTCAATATTTTGGCACAATCTAGGACAAACCCAATTTAAAGTGTGGCTAATTCATACTTAATAATAATTTAAAACATTGGATAATAGCTTTATCAACTGAATGCTATTTAGAATTGTATTCTCTTAAAGTAAACTTAAGCTGAATTTGTAAATGTTACCATTTGTCTACAATCATTCTTATTATTGCCAATAATTGCTAATTAACCCAGTGACTTTGACTGTATTGTCTTCAGTCTAAAGCCATATGCAACTGACAAAATTGAGTGCTTGCTGACTCCATGGAACAACTAGGCTCATTAACAGCAGCATTCAGTTGATAATGTACTTGTTATTATCTATAATTTTAAATTATGCCATATTGTATTGGATTCTCTGCTTTGTCCCATAAAATACCGTTTGATTTAGGCATTAACACACAATTTCGAAACATTTTAACTATATAACATTTATACATGAGGGAATATATTATATATAATTATGAAATGGGAAAAAAAGGGCTGAGGTCAGAACGGGCAATTACAACACAGTAGGTACATAGAAAACCCAGGCTGTAACAACAGGGTGCCTGTTGTGCTTAGTATATAAAAGTTTTCGAAATTGCTCAGCACTTTCAAAACAAGAATATTTACAGAAATATTAAATAATGCAATTCATGTCAGTAAAATATGCAACTTCTCTGGCTAAGGCCAGCACTAGTGTTGCATTTTGTGTTTGATTAGAAAAGCACCATTAAATATCTCAGTATAATTACCAATGACAATTCAAACACAACCTCAGAATGTATTTGGATATGTTTGCAGCTAGATTATAGAAACAGAAATGTTTATATATGCAATTTATAGAATTTCCCAATACAAAATCTGCTTCCCTAGTTGTAATGTAGATTTATTTTATTTTTCTGTTCTTGGCATAAGCTAAAATATCTAAAAGAGCAGAGGAACCAGATCACTAGAAGCCTTCTAAGATGTAGAAAGCTAAACAATGTCTCCTCTCTCAGCCAGTTCTTCTTTACTGATTAAACTCCAGTTCCTAGTTCTGAGCCAATCACTTTGGATTATGGAGAACAATCTCCTGCAATGTGATCTAACATTGAGGTTATATGGATCTATTGGTAAAGCAGACTTGATAGTAGCATTGGTTCCAGTATTTATAGATGCTGTGAGCTCCAGATGAATTAAATATTGTGTCTGGAGTAGTACTGGAGTAGAACCACACTAGAACCTTTAATAAAGATTTTTTTTCTTATCAAGTCTTACCTAACTATTCTTTAGAGACCCATTTGTAACACTACTAAAATGGTCCTTCAAAGGGACTCTTTAGGCAAACATATTTACATGCTTTAACTAGATTAATTAATTAATTTACTCTTCTCACTACTACTACTATTTTACCTTCCGGAGATCCCCTTTTCTTACTGTTCTTGCTCATGCAGGGTGCCATGTTTCACAGCTCTAACCTAAAGCCATACTCACAGAGGACAGACTTCACACTACCAGTGCCTTATTCTGCTTAGAGACACAGTATGTCACTGTCTGCTTATTACCACACTGTGGGTATGGTTTAATTTCAAAGCTGTGTAACATGGCAGCTATCATGAAAGAGAACAGGAAGAAATGGGGAAGCTCCAGAAAGTAAGTGTAAAATGTATTTGATTGATAAAATTAACTAACCTAATTAAATTATAAAAAAACTAAAACAAAAACTAAAATTAAAAAGCCTAAAGAGTCCATTTAAAATAAGCAAATAAAAAAATCCCCATACAAAATATTGGTAGCTGTTAATATATACAGCATTTAAACTGTTATTCAATTCAATAAAATCTAATTATCTGTACAATGTCATTCAAACTTATGTATATACACCTAGAATATATACGTTCATTTTCTAGGTGTCACTTAGTAACATGCTAGATACCTTAAACCACTTACAGTTCATAGACTAACCTTGATGAATGAGACAATCTCTCAAACTTATGAAGGGGCTTGTCAGTGGAACCTGGGCCTGTATCATTACCTGGGAATTAAAATAACATGTTAATAAATAGACAGTCTTTCGAACAATTAATAGGGACACCAAGATATTTACAGTATGATCTTTTGAATAAATAAAACGGGCAAATTATTTTTAGAATGTAAATAAATTACCTGTTGTACATATCACACATAATAGTTGTGGTATTTGCGAGTTTGCCAGTAATGCTATGTGATAAACTCGCACTTACTACAACCATAAACTTGCAAGATGCGAGTTGCACATGCACTGCGAGACGTGCATTGCGCTAGTGCACGCATGCGCATTGCGCCGGGAGCAGGAGAAAAAAGACACAGGGGAGGGAGAGGGAGTGAGAAAGGAGACACAGAGGGAAAGAAAGGGAGGGAGAAATGAGACACAGGGAAGGGAGAGGGGGGAAATGAGACACAGGGGAGGGAGAGGGGGAAAAGACACACGGTAGGGGGAAAGACATAGGGGAGGGGGTAAGGAGATACAGGCGAGGGAGAGGGGGGAAGAAAGAAGACACAGGGGAGGGAGGGGGGAAGAAAGAAGACACAGGGGAGGGAGGGGG
Source organism: Discoglossus pictus (assembly GCA_027410445.1). Taxonomy (NCBI): domain Eukaryota; kingdom Metazoa; phylum Chordata; class Amphibia; order Anura; family Alytidae; genus Discoglossus; species Discoglossus pictus. The sequence goes on along the minus strand of CM050166.1, from coordinate 29,829,495 downwards.
GGAAGAAAGAAGACACAGGGGAGGGAGGGGGGGAAGAAAGAAGACACAGGGGAGGGAGGGGGGGAAGAAAGAAGACACAGGGGAGGGAGGGGGGAAGAAAGAAGACACAGGGGAGGGAGGGGGGGGAAGAAAGAAGACACAGGGAGGGAGGGGGAAGAAAGAAGACACAGGGGAGGGAGGGGGGAAGAAAGAAGACACAGGGGAGGGAGGGGGGGAAGAAAGAAGACACAGGGGAGGGAGGGGGGGAAGAAAGAAGACACAGGGGAGGGAGGGGGGGAAGAAAGAAGACACAGGGGAGAGAGGGGGGGAAGAAAGAAGACACAGGGGAGGGAGGGGGGGAAGAAAGAAGACACAGGGGAGGGAGGGGGGGAAGAAAGAAGACACAGGGGAGAGAGGGGGGGAAGAAAGAAGACACAGGGGAGGGAGGGGGGGAAGAAAGAAGACACAGGGGAGGGAGGGGGGGAAGAAAGAAGACACAGGGGAGGGAGGGGGGAAGAAAGGAGACACAGGGGAGGGAGGGGGGAAGAAAGGAGACACAGGGGAGGGAGGGGGGGAAGAAAGGAGACACAGGGGAGGGAGGGGGGGAAGAAAGGAGACACAGGGGAGGGAGGGGGGAAGAAAGGAGACACAGGGGAGGGAGAGGGGGAAGAAAGGAGACATATGGGAGAGAGAGGATGGAGAAAGGAGACAGGTGAGGGAGAGAGGGGGCAAGAGACACAGGGGAGGGAGGAGAGTGAAAGAGACACGGGGAGGGAGAAGAGAGAAAGAGACGCGGGGAGGGAGGAGAGGGAAAGAGACACGGGGAGGGAGAGGGAGGGGGAAAAACACAGGGGAGGGAAGGGGAAAGAGACACAGGGCAGGGAAGGGGGAAAGAGACACAGGGCAGGGAAGGGGGAAAGAGACACAGGGCAGGGAAGGGGGAAAGAGACACAGGGCAGGGAAGGGGGAAAGAGACACAGGGCAGGGAAGGGGGAAAGAGACACAGTGCAGGGAAGGGGGAAAGAGACGCAGGGCAGGGAAGGGGGAAAGAGACGCAGGGCAGGGAAGGGGGAAAGAGACGCAGGGCAGGGAAGGGGGAAAGAGACGCAGGGCAGGGAAGGGGGAAAGAGACGCAGGGCAGGGAAGGGGGAAAGAGACGCAGGGCAGGGAAGGGGGAAAGAGACGCAGGGCAGGGAAGGGGGAAAGAGACGCAGGGCAGGGAAGGGGGAAAGAGACGCAGGGCAGGGAAGGGGGAAAGAGACGCAGGGCAGGGAAGGGGGAAAGAGACACAGGGCAGGGAAGGGGGAAAGAGACACAGGGCAGGGAAGGGGAAGAGACACATGGGAGGGAGGGGGAAGAGACACAGGGGAGGGAGTGGGGAAGAGATACAATTTATGAAACAATATCATGCCGTAATTTTTGACGGGCAAGTCGCTAGTTACAAATAATTCATGTATATAAAGTACCCAGAATTTCCATTACTACAAACAATCTAGCAATATTTTATTGTTATTTATATACTCCTCTCCATTGCCCCAAATTTTCTGTTTTATTGTATTTCCTGGTATCATTACCTCATAATGTTGTTTTACTTTTTTATTTGCTTTACTGAACCCTTGTAAATAGCGCCACGGAAAATGTTGGCAATTTATTAATAAATGTTAATAATAATAAAAACATAAATTGGTCTGGTACAGCCCTGTTTTTTACTATTCTTGTCAATATGATCCAAAGTAATAAAACATAGCAATTGATTTATGTTAAATTCCTTTTACTCTCCCACTTCACCAGTAATATAAATAAACTAGGAGAGGACTAACAGATGGGAATCACCTGTTAATTACTGAATATCACATATAAAATATCCAAAACAAAATTTCATATTTACATTCTAAAAAAATTGCCCATTATTTTATTAAATTTATGAACAAAACATACTATAAAAAGAGATTTGCGTGGCCCATAAAATGCTGTTGAGGAAGATAAAAGTTGTGAAAAATTAGAAAGCAGGTGACAGACTGAGCAAATGCAAGAAAATCCCAGCTGTTCAATTTAACTTTCAAATATATAAATAAAATAAATTAAATATAGTTATAATGTAGATGACACAGTCCTCCTCTGATAATCCTTATATAGTATCGTAATAATACCGTAATACCATTTTTTTTAATTTACCTTTAAAAAATATTGACTAATTTGTCACAGTAAAAAATGATAAATATACATCACCAGCAACCAAAGCTGATAAATGTGATATTTAAAAAAAATAAATAAATAAATAAAATTATATATATATATATATATATATATATATATATATATATATATATATATATATATATATATATATATATATATATATATATATATATATATATATATATATATATATATATATATATATATATATATATATATATACAGTGAATGCCCGATTATCCGGCACCGGCATCAATTCCCCATTTTAAATTTACAACTGCCACTATCTGGAGTTCGAGAGTGCAAAAAAAAAAAAAAGCTAACTTTTTTTTCTAACTATTTTTTTGGCCCAGTTTAGGTGCTAATGCCTTTTTAAAGGCATTTTGAGGAGTTTTGGGGTGTTTAAGGATCATTTAGACCATTAAATTCGAGGACTCCCGATTAACCGGAAACTACACGTATCCAGCATCAGGGAGTCCCCGTAGGTGCCAAATAACGGGGAGTTTACGGTTAGATGTGACAAAGGTAACCATTTCATTATAAATCAAATGTTCGATTGGGGCAATGATCATTATATTTTAGGGATAAAATATGTAATTAAATGTTATGTATGACTGTCTCATAGTAATGTCCATGCTAACTGATTTCACTCGTCTGCTTTATAATCAAAATGAGTTCATTGTGGGACAGCTACTCGCCTATGTCGTTTCTCACTTTCTGTGACTGCGATCATCTGCAGATTCTTTAAAATTTTAAATGTTGGAATTTTACATAGTATCAAAATATCCGATCAGCATGGGCATGTAGTAAAGTGTAGTAAGATTAAGGAAAAGTGGGAAAAATAAGCAAGATCCAAATCAGATGCAATAAACGCATAGTAAAAAACAAACAAAAATAAAACAAATAAAAACATACAAAAGAAGAATATTTATGCAGAAGCAAAGGATGTGAGTTTTAGTTAGCTACCTAGCCATAAATGTCCTCACCAGAAATAAATGTATTATGTAGATATAGAGTAGTTCATAATTGTTGTAATATTATTGCTAAGATTAGTATAAAATATCAAAAAGGGATTCAATGTTAAAAAAAAGCATATGTTAGTAGAATATGTTTGTTAAAAATATATGATGACAATAATATTTATTAAGGCAAAATTTTGTTTGATTTGAAAATAAATCGGACACTTAAAAATGTAAAACATTTTATACAGGGTGGGTATGAATATTGTTTTAAATTAAGCCAAATTGGCACCTTTTTGATTGCAAGTTTTTTAATTTGATTGAATGTTTTTAATTTTGATTAATTTAATTAGTGGTACTATGTTGTTCAAATTTTCATGTAATATGGGCTTTAACCTACCAATATTTAAATTGAAAATGTAATTGAAATACACCTAGAAATATATATATATATATATATATATATATATATATATATATATTGAAATTCCCATTTTTCTATTATGCATATTTAACAGGTATTGATCTAGTTTTTCATTGTGCACCAAAAAATATAGGAACCCTACCCAAGATAAAAATATATTTTTAAATATTGTATCTTCCTAGTTAGTATCAGGGATAAAATAAATTTGTATTAATCTCAAGGATATTTTTGTTGAAGCTGTGCAGTGAGAATGAAAGTGGTACTCACATAAAAGGAAAAGTAATGGCAGATGCCTTGGAGAAATAGTGCACTCTTTAAGTATAAAGGGTAAGAAAAAGAGGGAAGATCAGAATCGTACATTGATCTCAAAGTTTTTTTTATATTCCAAAACTCACCCCAAGAAATTGAGCCCCTACTGTGAGGTAGCGGGCTTGGAGGGTCGGAGAGGGTTCGTTTGTGTCCAGGGGGTGGGGGAGGAGGTCTCTTCTTGGACAGTGTGGAGCTGCCACTAAGGGATTGGGAGCTTAAAGGGAGGGTTGTAGGAGGAGCTAGAAAAGCATACAAAAAGTCTTACTGATGCAGGCTGAGCAGCACAAAAGGCCTTATTTATACATATTCCAGCAAATGAGTGAAAGCAAATTCAATTTAGGTCCTCATGCTATCAAAACATTCAGAAAAATATTTTTTTGATCATTACCTTTATTAAACTTTCAAGTAACTGTATTTCAAACAAAAAAGGATGACTCAAAAATTAACACAAATTTTTTTTTTGTTGAGTTTGTACATGTATAACACAATTAAACTAAAAATAATGTTTTACACAACGGCTAGAGGAGAACGTATATAACTACCAAAGTGGGTCTCCAGTTCTCTTTTTTTTGTGGCACTACAAGATACTTTTTATTAATGAGGCTGTCATTCCAATGATGTAAAGTTACTATTTAAAAAAAAAAAATCACGCCAGGATGGTTAATTTGACATTTCCAAGATGGATGCACCATTTTGGGTTTCCACGCACAATGATCAGTTGGTAGCACCATTGTCAAGGCCATCAAATCATCCACCATCTCTATGATCCTGTCACTCATTAATCCAGCCCCAATAATCTGAGACACAATGTAACAGACTATGTAACTGAGTGTATAATCTCACAGCTGGTATTACAAATGGAAGGTGTGTATTTGGTCACTTAAAGAGAATATTAACTAATGGGTGTTTGATTATGTTAAAATCAAGGATCAGCTGTGAATGTATTGTTTTATGGTATAATCGCCCACCCCCACCCCCCAATTGGGGATTTGAATGTATTGATGTTACATGATTTAAAGGAATATAAAATATTAGAAAAAAAAAAAAGACAGGCTTTGGTAAATGGCTCATCTGGAAAAGAGTCATGGGTTTACCAAGTTAAAGGTCGAGCGGTTTGATATTCCCGGATTCTGAGCCCAGATGATAGGCACAGTGTATTAGCTATCACTATATCTGTGAATGATGTATACGCCTGATATGAAAGCTTGCAACTGTAATGTGATTTGCCAATGACTAATACAAAAAAATTGTTAAAAATAAATAAATAAATCAGGGATCAGGAAAATGAGAGTTTTTAAAGAATGTAGCTGAGGTTTGGGAGAGAGATTGATGCTAAGAAATAATGCTCTACCGTTTCAACTATCATTGTTAAGCAGGTTAAATGCGCCACATAAGCATCATCCTTGCCCAAACCAGACACCTAGAAAATAATCACAATCCGCCATCACCACCAGTTAATAAGCATGATGGAGTACGGTGTTAACATCTAGCATATTAGAGGTAATATACATTAAAATCACAAACCAACATACCTTTGCCGGCATTCCTAGGGGGTAACGGAGGTGCATCTGTTATAGGGGATGTGGGTGAGTCCGTGCTAGTGCTCATGAAGATCTGGTTTGTGAAGGCTCCATAAGACAGCCTCTGCTTGTCCCGAGGGGTGCTAAAACCAGGCAGTGATAGCTTGTCTTGAGGAGAAATACTGGAAGAATGGCAAAAGCTCTGTGGTCGTGGAGATCGCTCTTTTTTTATAGGACTTGGCTTTTGTGGTGTAATAGGAGATAATGATCAACAAAAAATCTTAGTAAATGAGTTACACAAGCAGTGTCTGCTAACATTTTCTCTAAAAACACTTTTATGCTCATGGATTAAACAGCTGCTAATGTTCTTAGTTTATTTTAGAAGGTCATAGGAATCAAAGCACCTCTATAATAATCATGTATACAAACATTTCCAGATTTAATGTAGCAGTGCTCAGTAGACAAATACTATCATAACAGTAACTTCCACAACACTGTGCCAAATAAGAAGCTTAGCTTATACAGTGAAATTATATCTTCCAGTTAATGTTCAAGTATAACATTGTCACAGGCCTAGAAAAAGTATTCATTTTCTTTGCAAAAACAATAATTTAAATATTTTTCCATTCAATCGTATAAATTGTGTTAAAAATACCAACTGACCTTATCATCTAAATCATCGTCACTCTCATCAATTTCATCCTGACGCAGATTCCAGTCGTACTCCACGTGGACGTGTGGATTGAGTTTTCCGCCCATGGCTTGGGAAAGCTGGAGATTAAAAATGTTAATTCATGCTATACTTTCTATATAGTACTTTGTGAGGGTTTTTTTTCTTATAGTTTTAAAAATTATCCCAAACAGTATGCTGATTACAGACAGTCTTAGAAAGCATATGCATTTAAAGGAACGCTAAAGTTACAAGTTTGTGAAAGTGCATTTAATAGAGTAGGTTTTAAATATTTACCTTTTTATGTGCTTGAAAATTGAGGGCTGCAATGGTTTAATAATGTTAATTTAATCACTCTACAAATTACAAATCAGGACCGCCCTCTGTCTATCTCTAAGTAGGGTTTACATTAACTGAGTTATGGAACTCTATGGAAAAATCTGATACTCCCTCTGGTGGCTGAACCCGGATACAGGTAAATGGAGTGCAGGAGGAGGTCCGGATTCGGATCCAAATGTAGTTAGTATAGGAGTAAAAGAAAATTGTTTAACTGTTGTGGCACTTCTTTTTATTTCAGACATAAACTTTAACACTTGCTCTTTTAAATGTGTAGACAAATTAAGGTGTATTCCTACAAACTTCTTATTCACAAACCTAATGGTCTATTAGAACTAGATAAAATACTACTTACACGCCTAACAATGCATTAATATTAGGTGGAGATTACAACATGACAACAAATGATAACTTAATAGATCAAAGAAAAACAATAAACAAAAACAAAAAACGCCTAATACGCAAATTGCATAACGTTCAATTACAGAGAAAAAATGTCAGATACTTGGAGGACCAATATCCTAAACAACATTAGTATTCGTTTTACTCACACCCACATAAATCTTGTTCCTGTATTGATTTCATTCGTACCTCAACCTCCCTTTTTCCAAACATCTCAGAGACAGATATTCTCCCAACTCCATGGTCTGATCACGCCATTATTCAAATCCAAACACTCATTACAAATACTTTACTGTTGCCCAGAAGAATGAGGTTAAATTTTAATATTTTACTTAATGTAGAGAATATAAACCATATCACTTCAGAATTAAAGACTTATTTTTCTATTAATAATACATCTGATGTATCCTCCCCAACTGTGTGGATGGGACGTAAGGAATATATATTAGAGGAATTATATTGCAACTCATTAAGGATGAAGAGGGAAAACATATCGAAAAATTATCTAAAAAATTAAAACAACTAGAACGAAGAAATCATGGAAATCCTAGCAACAGAACTTTACTAGATAATGTCTCAGATATTGGGAATCAAAAACCATATCAAACATGTGCCTCAAACACCTATTTTATGAGGCCATACGCCAGATATAGCTCTAGCTCACACACCTATATGATTTGTTAAACAATCCAAAGATCTTCAAATTCGTACTTCACAAGGGAACATAACACACAATACTATCAAAATCAAAACAGAATTCTTACATTTTTGTCAATCATTATATCAAGCTGGTAAAAAGCCCAATGTCCAACATATCCAACAGTTTCTATCCAACAGTTTCTAAATAAATGTTCAAATACCAAAATTAAATGATCAACAACTAAATGATCTTTATGCCCCAATTCATAGCCTTAAGTTGGGCAAATCCTCTGGTCCTGATGGACAGACAATTCTAGAATGCAAAAAAATTGCACAAATAAGGCTCCCACATTACAGCAATATCTTTTCTTCCTTGATGGATGGAGAAACCATACCTAATAATATGAGGCACACATATATCACAATATTGCCTAAAACAGATAGAGGTCCTTCAAATGTTAAAAGTTATAGAGCTATCTCCCTAATGAATGTGGATATTAAGATTTTCACCAAAATAATGCCTGACAGATTAACCCTTTTCTACAAATCTGAATCATGTCGATAAAGTAGTGTTCATTCAGGATAAGCAAGCTCCAGATAACATTCAGAAACAATTAAAACTATTGAATTTAATACACTTATCAAAGAAAAAAGATGTACGTTCCTGCTTACTCTCATCACATATATAGTTGTGAGCGTACGGGCCGTTGCTCACGCTTGCGGGTCCGCAAGCGTGAGCAACGGCCCGTATGCTCACAAAGCAACTATGAGGCCCGCGACTGTCCTGTACTCTGGCGGCCAGTGACTGCTTTGCCCTAACTCTGTGTGTAGACATGAAGCTCTTCTGACGTCAGCTCTAGGAAACGCCACTTGAGTCCACTGCGCATGCGTAGGACACGGACTCAGCGCTGTCAAACTCCGCGCATGACCGTTTGCGCTGGGAAGCTCTGCGCATGCGTTCTGTTGGTTGGCTGTTTAGTGGGATACAGGAAGATGGCTGCGGCCGCTGGTGCAGAGGAGGAAGAGGCCAACAAGAGGAGGAAGGCCCACGGCAAGCTCAAACTGTACTATAGGATCACGGAGGAAGGGAAAGCCGGCGATAGGCACCTACAGCCCACAGATATAGATGGGGTGCACTTCACCCAGAGCTTTACCTAACCAAGGTGACGTCAAACAGCACAGTGACGTCATGCAATCACACACCATGCAAATACATATATACACTGTGACGTATCTCAGCATGGTCTATCACATCAGGCCTGTGCATTATGTGGCAGGGATATGAGGCTTACCCACTATAGCTCTAATACTCCATAAAAACAATGATATACATAGAATGTAATGTAACACTGTGATGTCAGACGTGCACTGTAACACTGAGGTCAGAAAAGACCATGATGTAAGACTTTCGTCACTCTATCTATCCACACACACATATATACATATACTCTATCTATCGATCTATCTATCTACACACATATACATATAATCTATCTATCTTTCCATCCTGGAAGCCTGGCTTGATCCTACATAGTTTTCCTAAGTATCACATCACATATATCACATATATAGTTGTGAGCGTACGGGTCGTTGCTCACGCTTGCGGCTCGCGAAGCGAGGGCCGCGGCTCGCGAAGCGAGGGCCGCGGCTCGCGAAGCGAGGGCCGCGGCTCGCGCAGCGAGCCTCGGCCCTCGCGTAGCGAGGTCACTGGGCAAGGGCCTCAGTTGCTGGCATGGAGCGCCGAAGGCGCTCCATGCCAGCAACTGAGGCCCCTCGCGAAGCGAGGGCCTCAGTTGCTGGCGAGGTCACTGGGCAAGGGCCTCAGTTGCTGGCATGGAGCGCCGAAGGCGCTCCATGCCAGCAACTGAGGCCCCTCGCGAAGCGAGGGACTCAGTTGCTGGCGAGGTCACTGGGCAAGGGCCTCAAACCCTTGCAAACTTCACGTCGCTACTCAAAAAACACGACACACAAATTACGACACTCGCTAAATTTTTCGAGGAACGCAAACAACCTACGAAACACGTTACCACACATTACGACCTCGCAAACATCGGACGCAACACGCCGACATACAAACATTTAAAACACAATACATACACACAGCACATACATAAAAACCTTACCTACACCAAGAGGGAGCACCAAGGACCTCAAAAATGCAACTTAGACCTCGATTTTACTCGAAATAAAAGAGTTTTGAGACAAAAAAAAAATCTAAGCGACAGAAAAAATGGCCGCCGAACAAAACGAAAACGAGGCTACAGCACTCTAAACTCGCAAAACACCACAACAAACTCGCAAAACACCACAAGAAACTCGCAAAACGCCACAAACCACCTACGGATATTCATACCACACAGTGCACACATTCAGCACGCTTACACAGCAGCTCCACACCACTAATGCTGCAGCAACATCAACACAGATTGTCAGCTCTTCAACACAATGCTTCAAAATAGGTACAGTATATTCATTTAGTAATGTATTACATATTTCATTATTAGACAACAAACAGCATTAGCTACCTTACAATTTCATTGCCGTCATTTTTTGACGGGCAATTCGCTAGTTAAATATAATTACTGAACTGTGGGGAACTGAAACAAGCTTATTACTCTTTTTTACAGATAACACATTTTATTCATTATTCCCCCAAAACAGAGGTATATCGACATTTGAAAAGAAATGCTAAAACAATCAAAACACTAAAGGAGGTATAAGTCTTCTCTATATACGGTTTATTAAGTTTGTTTTGTTTTTAATAACATTAGACAGGCACACCGTATTATATATGTCTTGATGTGCTATGCTTTATATAATAAATGCCTCTTTCAAAAAATGAATTTTCAAAGCAGTTGCACCTAATCTTGTGTTTCTTTCATATGAAAGGACACTTTTTCAAAAGAGTGACTTTTAAATGTTACGAAACCTGTCTCAATTATTTGTTACTGCTCCATCTTTGAAGAAACAAGTATCTGCGTGTTTTCTTATTATGTTCTTCTGCAGCTCATCTTATTTGCTACAGACTTACAGGTTCATGCTTTAATGTCTCTAAGTTCCTTTTTCATAGAAGATCAATGCATGTTTAAGGCAGTTAAGTGTTAAAAAATAATTCATGTTTAGGAGGAATCTTCCTTTTAAAAATATTACAGATTCAAAAAATATGAGTGTTTCTAGAAGGCAGAATCAAGGATAATTATTTTGGTGCATATAGGAATATTTGCAGTATCCACTGCTAATCAGTTGGATTTATAATGTTAGTTAATTAATGTTATCCTCAATATAACTGACATATATCATTTACACTCCAACTACTTCTAAGAATCCTCCAGCGTAACATAATCTCAGGCGCAATTCTAAAACATTCCACCTCCTTCCTGTTCTCTCTAATGTAGGGTGCCATCTTTCACAACTGTGACCTAAGGCTACACTCACAGGGGCGTGGCAGCCCCAGTTTGCGTGGCATTAGGTCACCTTACATGACAGAAAAAAATCAAGAGAGGAGGAATTTCCAGGATGTTGGCTGGAGGCTTCTTAGACATAAGTGAGATGTACATTTTATATGACAAATATTTTGTTAACTAAGACACCTTGTTATAGTATATATAGTAAAAAAAATGATTCCCTAAAACTTTGAAGCCACTGATTTTTTGGACATCAAACAATTCTTTGAACAAACGCATGCAGGTAGTGGCGACCCACCATCTCTTCATTCATAAACGATCTGAGCCATATTCAGGATTTGTGGCCTCTCTAACTATTAACTGAACACCAAGGCCCCAATTTAATTCATGTGCAACACATAGCTACTCCCCAACCCTCTCAAAGTTCACCTAAGTTCGATGAAGGAACTACAGTTTTCCAAAAGCTCACTTCCTTATTTATTTATTTTTTTAATTGTAAAGGTACTTCAGGGAACACCGAGACTCTTTTGGGGCATTATTCTTGTGAAACCACTGGCACTACTAAATCACACCGCAAAATGTAATGGAACAAAGATTGCAAAAACATTGCTCCACACTATATACATTTGCTTACCAGTTCATCACACTGAGCTGTCTTTAATCTCTTGGCTGTATCCATAGCTGTCTCACCAAGTTGGTTTGCTGTGAGAAAAAAATAAAGTGTTAAATTCTACCTTCCAATAAAATACTTAAATTTATCCTTAGAGACACTTAATACAGCACAGTTTGGAACACATCAAAGAAAAGATCTCTTAAAAACATGTTGAAATACTTTTTATATGTTATTTTTTCAGATACATTTATAAATTAAATGTCTGTTTACATGGGAGACTCTGACATGCCCCAGACACACTCACAGCAACTGCTCCTTGCAATGAGCACAAGCAGACAGAGAGTTAACCCGTCACAAATTCATCTGTGCAGGGAAATGACTGCTGGAATCTACTAAAAATGACAGTTAGGTGTTAAGTTGTCCCGCTGCATTCCTGAATTTCAGTGAAAAACTATAAATCTTTGTGTTCACATGGAGCGTCAGATGTTATTAATCATGGAACAGCCAGGAGTCTGTTTGTAAACAGACCTAAGACCATAGTTTTTTTAGGTGTTATTAGTGTAATTAGAAAAAAAAAACAATAGATCATTTTATCATAGAAACTTGTGCTCTTCCACACCTTGAAGAGCACTTACAGTGAGGTAAATGGCCCTTTAATTACATTTGTGTACACACCTTTTTGACGATCTCAGCTTGATAATGTCCATATGTTTTATATAGTAAAAGCAAAAATATATTTTTAATTATTATATGAAATTATGATAAACTAGTAGCAGCCATTACTGTGTCCATTTGCCAGTTGGATCAATGGGAACAGGACTTTGGTACTGATAAGGTTTTTCCTTTGTTATAGTGTATATTATACTTTATCATCATGCTGATTCCTTTATTTGTATGGAGGTTTTATTAACTTTAATGAAAACTTTTCATTCTTATATACAAATGCTTACAATTTTGCATGCACTTGGTGCAATGACTTGCTGGCTCTTCTGCAAGTGAAAGGATGTTCACCTTCTTTTGGTTCAATCAGATATGTTGGCTAACCTATTTTTAGCGGAGCCGCTACCCCAAGTCAGCTTTTTCGGCATCCTATTTGCAATCCCAATCACAGGTTGAATATGGAGCTTATTGAATTCTTCATTGCAATCAACTTCAAATCAATCATTAGACCTCAAACTCCCATCAAGCAGGTCAGGATTGAAAGGGATAGGGAAGGTTCCCTGTTTTTATATTAATATATATCCCCTATTCACTGCCAAAGTAATGATGCTCTACAATCCTGTAGTTTGTCCAATAATATAAATCAAAGAATGACATACAGTGTTTACTATAAAGTTAGAAGGATAGCACCATTGCAGGAGCTACCACAGGTGCAGGTGGTACAATGCACCAGGCCTTCTCCAGGATGGACCCAGTGCAGTCTAACTTTATTTTATAGTGCAGTTTTTCAAATTTCCGGTAGTGTAGGGAACCCCATACCTTCACTTAGCCAATCGGCTCATACCACCCTGCACTCACCGCTTCCCTCCCTCTTGAAGGCTTCCTATGAATCCCCAGCCATTATGTCTTCTCACGTAGGCAGGGAATCTTGGATGACATCACATTTATGTGTGTGTGTGATTATTTTTTTGTTGCACCGGGGACCCTACATTCTCTAGCTCTGCCACTGGATAGCATGGAGTAGCATTCTTACCTATATCAATAGTTGGTTTTCCCTTCAAAAGCAGCTTTAAACATTCCGGTTTGTTATATATACAGCAGTAGTGTAGAGCTGTGTTGCCCTTTACTGTCTGCTTATCCAGGCTACCACTGTGGGAAGAAGCAAGGGAGGTGAAGGGGTTAAACAGCCAAATTCCATAAAAGGTACAGTGAAGTCACAAATTTGCATTCAAGTATTTAAAGGTGCAAGTTGTAAACATAAAAAAAAACAACTTTAGTTTCTATGAAAAATGTTACAGAGTTACATAGTAATTGAGGTTAAAAAAAAGACTTTTAGTCAAGTTCAACCTTTTTAGATCTTGTTCGCTGTACTTTTTCCAGCTCTAAAATGTGCTTTTTATGTAGTGGTGCCCAAAACGGTGTTCCATATTCCAAATGAGGGCGTGCTAGGAATTTGTATAGTGGTAGAATTTTATTTGCTTCCCTTGCATCTATACCCTTCTTAATACATGCTAATATTTTACTTGCCTTTGTAGATGCTGCTTGTCATTGAGCACTGTTACCTAGGTGGTTGTCCACAAGTATTCCCAAATACCTTTCAATATCTGATTCCCCTAGATTTACTCCATTAAGTTTATAAATTGCACGGCTATTTTTCCTTCTCAGATGCATAACTTTACATTTATTCGTATTAAATCTCATCTGCCATTTAGTCGGCAATTTCTCTAATTTATGAAAATCCCTTTGGAGGGAAAGTACATCATTATATGATTTAATTACCTTACACAACTTCGTGTCAACAACAAAAATGGAGACAATACTTTCCAATCCTACTTCTAAGCAATTAATAAATATGTTAAAAAGGAGAGGACCTAGTACTGAACCCTGAGGAACCCCACTTACCACATTAGTCCAATCCGAGTATGTTCCATGTACAACAACACTTTGCTTCCTGTCTTTTAGCCAGCTCTCAATCCATGAGCAGATATTTACTGCAATTCCTGTATCCCTTAATGTGCTCAATAGTCTCCCATGTGGCACTGTATCAAAAGCCTTTGCACAATCCAAAAAGACTACATCCACTGAGTTGCCTTGATCCATGTTCCTACTAACCTCTTCATAGAAACTAATTAGGTTTGTTTGACATGACCTATTACTCATAAATCTGTGTTAATTCCTACTTATAATCTTGTTTATATGTTGTGCATTTAACCACAAAAGGGAGTATCTCCCGCCAACAGGGCTTCATAACTCAGCTGGTTAAGGGCCCTGACACAGCCTAGAGACAATAAAGCATATTGTACAGATTTGAAAGAACATTTGTATCCCCCTGCAGCACTAAGATTTCATACAAATATGTTTTTTTTATAAATGTATAAAAAATGTTCTTTTAAAAGGCGTGAATGCAAATGTGAGGCTTTAGTTACCCTTTGTAAATTTCCATGGATGAATGAAGAGCTTATAGAAACTATATATAACTGTTGAGAAAGTATTGTATTAAATAACATACATATACATATGTGGCAAATGTGATATAACAATATATCAACAATATAACAATGCCATAGGTAATAATAAGTACTTAAGAAGTCAAATATTTTTTGAGATTAATCTTCCTAAGGTAATTTTACATTGAAGTTTCCAATTTCAGTTCTTATACGCCACCCACCAAACATTATGGTTAATGACCCCCAAGAGTCCTAGTTGTTATTTTCAGTCTAAAGCCATATGATTTTGAGAAAAATGAGCATTTGCAGACTCCAAGTTGTACTTAATTGGTTGATTAAGGTAATTAAATTCCATTTAATCTGTACACACTGATTCTTCTAAATGTTGTATGACTTAAAACTGAAATCAATAAAGCCAGACCATCAGGCAATAATATTAATGTACTTTTGACTGCTGAGTGAATTTGAAAAACTTCAATGTAGGTATATTTTTTAATACAACATTTAATTGATAAAGTACATATTATTACCAATAATTTAAAATTATACAATTTGTGTCGCTATAACTCACCCATACATGCATTCATACAGCTGAGAAAACCAATACATTACATATACATAATCACTGGGAAGTCCTACCAGTTTTGAACCAAGAAGTCAATCAAAGGAAGAGAGGTCTGGTCAGCAGTGCGGACTGCAAAATGAAGTGCTGTTTCACCTGGCTCCTAAAATACAGAGCAATTTCTATAGATTAGAAAAATACATTTGTATACCTAGCATACAGCGAACTTAAAAAGTCTACACACAATTATTGAAATTGCTGGTCTTTGTGACGAAAAGCTAGAAATCAATATAAATTCTTTAAATAAAAAAACTACATCCTGGTTGCATAAATGTTCACACCAACCCCCAACTAATACGTTGGGGAAGGAACTTTGCACACCTAGACTTTTGTGATTTTATCCAACTTTTTATTGCAAAAAAGCTGAAGCTTCTTCAAATTGCAAGAGGAGCTGCCGTACACAACTCTCTTTAGATCATTCTACTGGTTTTCTAAGGGTGGAGGTAGGGGCTCTGACTGGGCCATTCCAAGGCTTTCATCTTCCTTTTCTGAAACTACTCCTTGGTTAACTTGGAGTTGTGCTTTGGGTCATTATCCTCTTCAGCTTTCTGACAGAGGTCAGCAGGTTTTGTGCCAAAATATATTAACATTTGGAGCTAGTCATCTATCTAGACCAGGGGTCACCAAACTTGTCCCTGGAGGGCCGCACCAGGCCTGGATTTGTGGATATCCTTGCTGCAAACAGGTGAGACTATTGCTTCTTCAGTCATCCTGATTAACTCATCTGTGCACAGAAAGGAAATCTTCAAATCCAGGCCTGGGTGCGGCCCTCCAGGACCGAGTTTGGTGACCCCTGATCTAGACTAAAGCCCCTGTAAATTAAACAAGTCCAAGCCACAGCATGATGCTGCCAACACCATGCTTCACAGTAGGTATAGTGTTCTTTGGATGAAGAACTGGAACTTTGTGTCAAACATATCCTTTATAATTAAGGTCAAAAGGTTCAGCTTTGGCTCAGACCATAAGACATAAGGTTTGGTGTGATTCAGTGTATTTTTTTTGCCAAATTTAGATTTCAATTTAGGATTGAATATTATTTTTGGTAAGAAAAGGCTTCTGCTTTGCTACCCTACCCCATAACCCAGACTTGCAAAATATGGTTGACTTTTGTTACATGGCAGAAATTCCTACAGCTTTTTTAATATTGGCAATTTCCCTTTGGTGCCACATTTTCTCCACTTATTAATGATGGTCTTCACAGTGCTCTATGGCACATCCAATGGCTCAGATATTCTTTTATATTCTTATTATTTTATAGTCCTCTCCTGATGGGTACCATTCAATAATAAGATACACAGATGTTTTGACAGCTCCTTGTGGACCATGTCTATCCCGGAATTTACATGCATCTAAAGACTTGTTTTACAGTGGAATATTAATAGAGGTTGTGATTTGAAGCTACAGACCGGAAGATTTAAGGGTAATGCGTCAAAGTACCACTGTACAGAACGAGTACTAAATAAGTGGAAAAGCCTACCAGCTGACTTAGCAAGGACAAGTATAGTAAATCTATTTAAGAATGCATGGGATAAGCATAAGGCCATCCTGAGTATTTAATAAGCCAATCCTTTTAGGTAGATAGAGTTGGAAGACTAAATTGGTGTATTGGTTCTCCTTTGCAGTCAAAGGAAATTACCATTGTTTCTGAAGCAGGCTTGGCCTGACCCTTAATTCAACCTGGGAATAATCTCCAGAACATATACAAAAACAGTAAGTGTCTTTACCTGTCCAGATTCCAGCAGTGGCTCCATAATCTCTGTTCCTTCTGCATAGACTTGTATTAGTGCAAGTAAGTCCCTGGATTTCACAGCCTCAAGCAGCTCGCTCAGTTTCTCGGCCGTAGAAGCACACATCTTCCTGGAAAACTTGTGCTCCACATATTTAGCAGTAATAAATTCTTTACGTGCAGTCCTAAAGGGGAGGAAAATAAATAAATCACAACTGGGGTGGTGTACTGTGATGAGGTTCAGACCCTCCACCCTCCTAGCTGTCAGCCATTTAAATAGTGCAATGTTTGGCCAGAAACCTCCATGGGTTGACAAATGAGATCAGCTATTTACAGTTAGTTGAAGGACCTTATTAAGTGTTTTCACTGTATTGTGAACACAATATATTAAATAATATTATTTTTACTTGCTATAGGGGGGAGGTAAATGTGCCTCCAAAAACGTTAAAACTAATTAACTTTGTTCAAGGACCACCACGAAAATGAAAAACAGAATCAGTTTGAGTCTGACTAAGGGCATAATTAAGTAGGAAAGAGTCATACATCTATTTTTTTAATTCGAAAAAATACATTTTGATGCCTGGCCCATGGAGAGATCTATGATACCACGGTACAAGTTGTGTGTGAGAAGGGAGTTTACATTTCCGGGGAGCTGCTGCAGTGAATGATGCAAGGTTACTGCTTCTGGGCTAGTGAGTTGTGTCAATTTCAATCTTATCCAATTACCTTTACAATGGCCCTATATTCCCTCAATCCCAACCCCTCTCTCAATTGGCAGTCAAACGAATAACCTCATTTTTAAGCTCTGAGGAAGTGATGTAAAAAATACAAAATGGATTACTGTAATTAAAAAAAAATAGATTTTCCCAAAAATGCTTCATGCACACGGCTTGCAAAGCTGCTTAGTTTGGTACATTCATGACAAAACAGTTTTCTTGACCTGCTGTAGTCTTTTAACTCGTCTAGCTAGAAATAAATTGGACTGCTATTTGTGAGACAGTCAGCTGCACCCAGTGCTATTGTTCAACTTTGTTGATTAAACAAGTGGATAGTGATAATACCCTACTAAACGTGTACACCGATCTATGTGTTGCTGTTACCTATGTCCTTGATATAAACTATTCTGCTTAGCAGCCTGTGATATATTAACTTGGATTTCATTGTTAGTTTATTTATAAAAAATCTGTATTGTAACAATAAAGTTCAGTACCCAAATGTGGACTAGGATACACATTCTGGGATGTATTTCTTTATCCTGAAATAATTATTGTTCTTTACAGTTTTCTTATTACTTTGGCTCTGACATTAAGAGTTTCTCTATATCGATAGAAAGAACACCCATGACAGGTCATGCTTTATTTAGTAATATAAAACTGTGTTAAATATATATACCCATAAATTAATTAATCAATCAATCTATTTATAAATATATACATGGGAGGGAAAGTATACAGGCATATAGAAGAGGTTTTAAGCACACATATCAAAATGGGTCAAGGACAGCAGAATTAGCATTATTACAGAAATCTATTTAGATATTTATGTGGGCTGTAACAAATAGGAGCTACATCAATGGTGGTCAGTGGATTATCTCATGAGGTCCTCAGACACTTCCCATGCAGCCCACAATCTGCTTTTTAGAGTGGGAAAGTATGTATCTCTTCAAACATACAGAATCTAATTCAACTTCAGAATCTACACAACTGTGCCTCTATTCCAAACTGATCCACCTCTACATCGAAAGCACTGTGATTTTTTCATTTTTGCTACCAATAAAAAAAAGTCACACTTTTTTGAAAGGCCCCAGAGGCTGCTAAACATAAGCAAGAGGCACCACTAACCAAACACTGCTATGAAGACCAAGGAACTCTCCAAACAAGTAGGGGACAATGTTGTTCGAGAAGTACAAGTCATGGTTAGGTTATAAAAAATATCCAAATCTTTGATGATCCCCAGGAACACCATCAAATCTATTATAACCAAATGGAAAGAACATGGCACATGAGCAAACCTGCCAAGTGACGGCCGCCCACCAAAACTCACAGACCGGGCAAGGAGGGCATTAATCAGAGAGGCAGCACAGAGAGCTAAGATAACCCTGGAGGAGCTGCAGAGTTCCACAGAAGAGACTGGAGTATCTGTACATAGGACGACAATAAGCCGTACGCTCCATAGAGTTGGGCTTTATGGCAGAGTGGCCAGAAGAAAGCCATTACTTTCAGCAAAAAACAAAATGGCACGTTTTGAGTTTGCGAAAAGGCATGTAGGAGACTCCCAAATGTAAGGAGGAAGGTGCTCTGGTCTGATGAGACTAAAATTTAACTTTTCGTCCATCAAAAAAAAGGCTATGTCTGGCACAAACCCAACACATCACATCACCCAAAGAACACCATCCCCACAGTGAAACATGGTGGTGTCAGCATCAAGCGGTGGGGATGTTTTTCAGCAGCAGGAACTGGGAAACTGGTCAGAGTTGAGGGAAAGATGGATGGTGCTAAATACAGGGATATTCTTGAGCAAAACCTGTACCACTCTGTGCGTGATTTGAGGCTAGGACGGAGGTTCACCTTCCAGCAGGACAATGACCCCAAACACACTGCTAAAGCAACACTTGAGTGGTTTAAGGGGAAACATGTAAATGTGTTGGAATGGCCTAGTTACAGCCCAGACCCCAATCCAATAGAAAATCTGTGGTCAGACTTAAAGATTGCTGTTCACAAGTGCAAACCATCAAACTTGAAGGAGCTGGAGCAGTTTTGCAAGGAGGAATGGGTAAAAATCCCAGTGGTAAGATGTGGCAAGCTTATAGAGACTTATCCAAAGTGATTTAGAGCTGTGATTGCTGCAAAAGGTGGCTCTACAAAGTATTGACTTTAGGGGGGTGAATAGCACATTTACTTTTTATGCTATGTTGCCCTATTTGTTGTTTGCTTCAGAATAATAAAAAATATATATATCTAAGTTGTGGACATGTTCTGTAAATAAAATGATGCAAATCCTCAAACAATCCATGTTATGTCCAGGTTGTGAGGCAACAAAACACAATAAATGCCAAGGGGGGTGAATACTTTTGCGAGGCACTGTAGGTGATGCATTGATCATTAATACAATTCCTACTTTAAATTTATAATATTAATATTCAATATAAAATGAATTTATGCCTGAAAATGTAATAGCTACCTGTCAGACAAAGTCACTTTTACCTTATAGTGAGTGGATTCCAGAAAGCAGTCTTGAGTTTTGAAAATACGTTTTAATATTAAATATTGCTTTCATAAACGATTGAATATCAATGTAATTAATGATCGATGCCTTATTAAATCACCAGCTCGTATTGTTAGGGCTCTACAGAGGCCCTTTAAGAATACAACAGACTTACAAAATATACTTTTAAATACTAAAAGGTTTATATGAGTTGTCACTTACATATCACTGGAAGGAGTGGGCTTCGGCGATGGCATGGGTAAGTTACCTTCCATAATTTCATTGAAATTATTGTTTCCTACATTCTTGGCCAGCTGCAAATGAAAATAATGTAAAGCATTACTATTAATTATATCAGTGGAATGGAATTGATACATAAAATGACAGAACAGATGGTTCAAGGGATCTGTTACATATCTGTTGCCAACGTCTATTTCTTTCATGTTTTTTTTTTAGAAACAACTTGTTTGTATGTTTGTGTTGTTCAGTCGTGTCCGAATCTCTGTGACCTCATTGACCGCAACACACCATGCTGATTCACTTGGTATTCGTGACAGAGATACTGGAGTGGGTTGCCAGTTCCTTCTGTAGTGGGTCACCGCATACAGCTCCTGGTATTCCTAGATGATCTCCCATCCAAGTACTGACCAGGCCCAACCCTGCATGGCTTAAGGGTGGTGTGACCTCTTGGTTCCCTGACTGGAATTGAACGAAGGTCACAGAGGTGAAATCAAGAATTCGAACCACTGGACCACCGGAGAACCCTACCTGTAATTTGGCTCATATTCACAAATTAGCATATCAGATACACAAATTAGCATATGTGAGCTGCACATTAGCATAGTGAGTGACACATTCGCATAATAAAGCTTTTGTGGCGACATAATAAGAAAATGTAATGTATGGCCAGCTTTAGGAAGAATTTAAAAGTAAACCTTGAATTAGTGCTTAATTTATTAAAAATTAACTATTATAATTTAAAAGAAAGAAGTAATATATTTTTAAACAGTGAGAGTTTGAACGTATTTAGACAAATGAACCAAAAATAGTTTTTTTTAATAAGGAGAACGTGTGGTATGTTGGCAAATAAGGGCATTATCCCTAAAATGAAGCGAAAAACGGCACCTGCTTACCAAGAGTTCAGAAGTTCCTAATTTGTCTAATTCCAGAGATTGAATTCTAGAGATGTGAACGCCCATTTCCCTATGGATTCCGGAACATTCTATACAGGTTAAAATCCCAAGGTTAGTCGACAACCATGTTGGATCTGTGGAAATATAGAAAATAATATTAATTTACTTTTCAACCTTTAAAAAACACGTAATCAATGCGGCACTCTGAATATATGTATATATTTAAAGAACTACACTTGAATATAAGCAATACGTTTTCTGGATGAAAAGAAAAAAATTACTACAGTTTTCCTTATTTGTTATTTTTTATATACATCTATGCTGCTGCGGTATCTACTATTTTTTTTTGCAGATTCATTTCCTGCAAAAGGAAAAAAAAAAAAAAAGATTTAAACTGGACAGGAATCTTCTACTTACACAATGGGTATATGGCATCTGAAATTGCCAATGTATTCATTAGGTCTAACAAAAACCTATTGAGAAAGTAGCAGTAAGAAACAACTGAAATGAGAAGAGAAAGCTTCTATCTGGACAATGTAAATATGACATCTAAATATATATATATATATATACAGTATCTCACAAAACTGGGTACACCCCTCACATTTCTGTAAATATTTTATTATATCTTTTCATGTGACAACACTGAAGAAATGACCCTCTGCTACAATGTAAAGCAGTAAGTGTACAGCCTGTATAACAGGGTAAATGTGCTGACCCATCAAAATAACTCAACACACAGCCATTAATGTCTAAACCATTGGCAACAAAAGTGAGTACATCCCTAAGTGGAAATGTCCGAATTGGGCCCAAAGTGTCAATATTTTGTGTGGCCCCCATTATTTTCCAGCACTGCCTTAACCCTCAAGGGCATGGAGTTCACCAGAGCTTCAGTATGCATACGCACGCATTATATATATATATATATATATATATATATATATATATATATATATATATATATATATATATATATATATATATATATATATATATATATATATAGTGCTTCCTCTGTGTTTCAATTTATCCCGATATTATTATTCGACTTGTTTTCATACTGTTAGCTAACTTCATGATTCCACCTCTAATGTGTTTGTATGTATGCATGTATGTACCGTATGTATGTTTATTTCTATGTATAATATTTTCATCCTTTTAGTATAAAATCTTAAGTATTATACCTAGATGTTGTAATTACTTAAAGGGCTACTCTAATGGCCAGGACTTTTCAGTATTAAACTTCAGTATACACGGCTTTTCAGTATATAAATATATATAGTAAATTGGCAAGGACTTTTCAGTATTAAACTTCAGTATACACGGCTTTTCAGTATATAAATATATATAGTAAATTGGCAAGGACTTTTCAGTATTAAACTTGAGTATACACGGCTTTTCAGTATATAAATATATACATATAGTAAATAAATAGTACATTTTGTGTTCACATTTGAACGTCTAAAGTAAGTTAAAAACATATTTCCAAACCAGAATTCCTAGAAATACAGTTTTTGCACTGTATTTTGAACCAGGGCAGGGGCATATATATATATATATATATATATATATATATATATATATATATATATATATATATATATATATATATATATATATATATATAATTATTTTACATTCAAATATTTACAAACTTTGTAGCTATAGTATAGTATGTAAAAATATCAATGATGCAAAAAGATAAGAAACAATATTTAAACATTTCCACGCATTTAAACATGTGAACAGCAGATGGCAGTATTGTACCTTCTAGAATTGTAACACGATATATATATTTAATCTCGTTTCATAAAGCAGAAACCAGTGCTGAATAATGTTTTTCGTTTTAAATATAATTTGCAAATTTCATATTTAAACAAAATATATAGCTACAGTGTTTTATTTTATCACTTCATATTTGGCTGTTGTATTAATCCGTATTATACTTCAATTCTATAAAATATTATTCCTGTCTCCTGAGCTCAATATGGCCCCTAGACCATACACCAATGTTATAGATAATTGGCCGGGGAACTGGCTGGGTACCTTACTGTGTTCATGGGGACCATTTTTGGGATACAGAACATTGTAAAAGAACGCAACGATAAATTTAATAATGCACCAATTTAAATATAGTACATTTAAACCATAGACAAATACCTCAATATTCAGTCTAAACATACCACTAACCAATATATAAAGTGTTCTTGAGGACCAACAGATAAGCTCTTAAGTACAACCACTGTTCCTAGGACCAGCTGATGAGAACCATTAATCTATATCTTAAACGCATGGGTAGGACCCTCAATGTTTTGAATCATTATAACTAACCTGTATGGTCATAACATTCATGAAACCAATGCACACCATGTACAGTATTATGGAACACAATCAGCTCTAGAAATGACTTGTTTCTTCATAAAAGATTAAACATTTTTAAATAAACAATGTAAATGTCTATAGAGTATTATCCAGTTCTACAGGAGGGTGGCTTACTGTATTATTAATGTACCCTTCAGAAAAGTCATATTGATGAAATATTCTTATGACCTGATATGCACCTTTCATTTTCAACTATTGTATTCAAATCTACTTTAATTGCAGATGATATTTTTCGTTTTTGCCCAACAGGTAGAAACACTGAGTCTGATCCGATCTCTATTAATGTCAAATGGAAGACTCCCATTTCACAATACAACTATTTGAGGAGTAAGCCCCAGTAGGACAACACCTCCCCTCTCAGAATACATGCAGAGTAGCAATCCAAGATGAAGCCTCCATGACCTAAGTTTGGTACATTTAAAATGTTTTTATAAAAATGCTTTCATGCTCACGGCTAATAATATTGTTAGTTTTTTAACACACTTCAAAAACGTAAAGTTTTTTCCAAACTATGTTTCCGTGTGCCTTCTCCTTCCTCTTTAACCTCAAGCCCTTTTTGTCAGGGTTTCTTCTCAACTTTTCATGTCTCCAACATAATAATCTCACCTTCCATGCTCTC
Source organism: Discoglossus pictus (assembly GCA_027410445.1). Lineage (NCBI taxonomy): Eukaryota > Metazoa > Chordata > Amphibia > Anura > Alytidae > Discoglossus > Discoglossus pictus. The sequence goes on along the minus strand of CM050166.1, from coordinate 29,805,248 downwards.
CTCTTTTAGGCTTCCATGAGCTACTCTCCTTCCTCCTGTCCCTATCTCCCCCCTCTTCTAAATCTCATAAGCAAAAGTGTTTCTGCAAGTCACATTCCCACCTCCTCTCTCTCTCCTTCTTTTGCTGGCTTCTGGAGATATATCTCCTAACCAAGGCCTCTCATCTGGCATTTCCATTTGCAGGTTATATTATCTGACTGGGCATATAGCATATTACATACTAGAAGCATTCACCTCAAATGAATTTCAATCAGATCCCTTCCCTCTCCTACTAAATGAAAAACCTTTCTAACTTTGCATACCTTCCTAACCCTTGTTATTCCCTATCAGATATTCTTGTCCAGAATTCTACCTCTTCCATTCCCTTTAGAGTCTAAGTAGCGAGTTTCAAATCTTGTAGGGTGCCTTTGAAAAAGCACTTTCTACAAAGATTCTAAGCTCAAAACAAGGTCCTCCATTTTCTGCAGTTAGTTAACATTGTATTTTTCCTTGTTCTTATCCCTTGTTGGCACGTTACAAATACAAGTTAATACTTTTAAATGTCGTACCTGGTGACCCGCAATCACAGCACACTTCATTTCCAGGAGATTTCTGTACATCATCAATAATGGCCTTTGTTAGGTCTTCCAGACTGCTCTCCCCCGTACTTTGCTCTCCTCGGAAAGCCATATTCAATGCTTCCTCTTTGCTGTTTGTTAACACAGATACCCACCTGTCATGGACAGAAAATACTGATTAACTGTCAATACATATAGAATAGTGTTCTATAAATGAAATTATATATACCTTGAATGTAAAAAAAAATAAAAATAGGACATTTGTTTATGTTTGCAATTAAAATGTGCTGACTGACTTTAGGAATTACATTACAATATTGTTTATTATGTAAAAGCAAAGTGTTTACGATATAAACTGGCTGAACTAAGATTTTATTTTTAAAATGACATCTGTTAAAGGGCACAGCAACAAATGGTTTCATTTGAAAAATTTATTGTTAAGAACGTTGAAATCTGCATATATATTGCGCATCCTGCTCTTGACAAAGCCGCATTAGAGACGAAACGACCATCAGGCAATATGTTAAACGGCCCTTATGAGGGCAGTATATCCCAGCAACATTGTTTTTGATTTTTATGTTTTTAACTATGATAGGAGGAGATTTATTTCACCTTGTGAAAATCTGACATTGCAGTGATTATTAAGGAAATCATTGCTCTTATAACTCCGAGCTAAGGACAATACAGTATGCAAAAGGAAAATGTTTTTAGAGATTTATTACTCTTAGATAACTTGTGATTATAACATTAATGTGCTACAGTATATATATTTTAAATATTAATGGGTTGTAGATTATCTCAAACAATACGTTTCAACCTAGGTTGATGGAAGATAATTGCATGCCTAAAGAGCTTTAAAAATTATCAAATTAATTAACCAGTTGATACAAGTTTAAATAGAACTATTTGCATCAAGATGGATAAACAATATTAAATTTATCAAGAAATTTAAAAGGATTCTGCATGATATAAGGTTGTCTGCTAGATTTGGGGACTTAACAACAAGCGCTCTAGAGATATCGCTTTGGGGATCATAGTGGATGTTCAGACCATCTAGGAATACAAGGAGCTGTATGCCGTGGTCCACTGGAGAAGGAACTGGCAACCCACTCCACTATCTCTGCCATGAATTCCAAGTGGATCAGCATGGTGTGTTATGGTCCATGAGGTCACAGAGAGTCAGACACGACTGACGATGCAAACACGCATACATTAACCACATCATCATTTGGCATATAGTGGGCAAAAGAGTGATAGAAGCCTCTATCGTACAGAGTACAGTTTCTGCACACATAGGTACAATTTTTGATTGACTGCGTCTTAAAACAGGATCTCAGAATGGGAAAGGAATAGCATTTCTGAAAATATGGTTGATGCGACATCTTGCATTATTTTTAAACCATTTTACGAATGGATTATAACTCTGATTTAGGTTCCTTACGCTATATATTCCTGTTCATCTTCCGCTTGAAAGTGGTATGTTCGGTTATCTGAAAAACACAAGTTGAAAAGCCACACACATACACATTAAAGATTACAAGTTAACTAACAAATTACCATATTGTTTCTACTGTTGGAATATTAAATTAAAGTGACAATGAAAGCAACATTTGCCTTTGATATATCTGAAAGAGGGCATTTGATAATGTATCACTTTGCTTCCTTTTTTTCAAATGATGCCTTCAAAACAAAAAAAAATGATTCCAGAGTCTAACTGAACTAGGGGCTTGGCCCTGTTAGCCAACGTAGTAATATATATATATATATATATATATGACTCTTGTCTTCCGTTAGGATATTTTCTTATGCAAGAGCATAGAGACCTAAGTAAAACCTGTTTAAACATCTTTGAAACCAACAGGAAATGTACAAACAGAATTGGTTAATGATTTAAGCTGCGATTTTAAATGCATTAATATATGTACCACGTCTCAGCTATTGGAGAAAAAAAAAATTGTTTGCAATTAAATTTCTAAGTGAATGAGCCATATAATTAATAGAGAATTTAGAGTAATTTTATTCCAGATCCATCCTCTAAGGTAAATTATGATTAGCAGTGAGGTAATAAAGCAAAAGAACATGGCCAGCTTAAAAAAAGGTAATGACAGTGACATTTAACAATTGAAAACTTTAATTGCTAAAGTCTCAGTCATACTTTTTTTTAAATCCTTTTTTATTACCCCCATCAAAAAATGGCTGATAAGCCCATTGCTACAGAGGGTGGATATTTCATTTATATATAACTTTTATAGCAATTTTAAGGCATTTTCACTTAAAACTAATTGTAATTACAGTGGACCCTTGGTTCTCGACCTCCTCGGAAATCAACATTTTTGGAACTGGACATGTTTAACCAAAAAAAAAAATGCCTTGGAACTCGATGCACTCCCGCCACTTTGCATCCTGTCTTTCAGGAATTGGAATAAAGTTCTGTACTTTGGCGTAGTGGAGTTAGTGCATACAAGAGCAGTCTATGCCTGCAAAAATCAAAGTGCAGCCTGTGTCTATAGGAGTCAAAGTGTAGACTGTGACTATAAAAACCATAGTGCAGCCTTTGCTTATAAGGACCAAAGGGTAGCCTGTGCCTATAAGAACCAAAGTTCCAAGCAATAACCTCTCTCCTCCTCCTCTACATCACCGCTGTGTCATTCAGCCCTCAAGTCCTCTCAGTACAGTTAAAGTTAAATTCTATGTTATGTGATCTAATTATTGTTTTATTTATGCTTGTTAATTTTAAGGTTTTGTATCAAAAAAACAACACCATCAGTTCAAACTAAAATGTGAAATTTCTGGGGCTGGGAACACATTATTTCAACTTATATTGATTCCTATGGGAAATGCTACCTTGGAACTCAACCTGCCATCCGGAACGAATTAAGGCCGAGAACCAAAGTACCAGTGTATATTTATTTTTTATGTATACTTTACATTTCTTCATAAAATAGGACCTTTTCTGTGACACTTTAAAATCACATAATTTGAGATACTAGTCGACTGGACAAAACTAAAAAGAATATTAATTTCTAATGCATAATAAGTATTTAATTGTAAAATTCTAAATGTTAATTAGGAAACTCAATAATGTATATTTAAAATATAGGATCACAATATAAAGATGCTACTAAAATAAGGCATTGCATATGGACACGGACTAAACAAACAATTATACATACGGGAGATCAGATCAAAACACTTCTTTTCATCTGCGTTTGGTTTCACTTGGCAGGTCAGCAAGTTCAGTTTTGCTGGTGGTCTGTTAGACTGTGGAGACAAAAAAAGTGTATTAGACCAAATGACGGGTAACCAATTTCATTTGAAGATCCTCTTATGTAGCCACTGAGACTGTAAAATGGCCTCACAGGACTTCAGACCTTTTTATTTTACCCAAAGTCAAGTGGTAAAATCTATGGGAAAGGAATTCATTGGTAATAAAGTTATAGAGGCAAAGCACAGCTGGATATATGCTAAGTTTAGAGAGATATAATTGACTGTGCATTGTTGAAGACGGGCATGCTAATTCAGAGAATAGACAGAGAACCATATGAAGTGCCTGGGGACAAAATACAGGTCTAGTTGCCCACAACTGTGTTAGACAATCATACTGTAAGGCATTATGTGGGGTCATTACTTCATGGACTTCCCTCATTACTTTGTATGCTCTCTTTGATTTTGATGGGTTATCAGAGCAATTTTCTATTTAAATCACATTTATAATATGATAGAAAGGTACTAATAAAACATAAATATTTGCAACTGGAATATATTAAAAAAATGAATTTAGTAATAGACAAACAGCTTTGAATTTCCTGTCGCCAGACTCATGAGACCCTTCACCACACCAGTCTTATTATGGATACTTAATTACCTCATGATTGATGAATGGCTCCCTGGAGTTATACCTTCCTTTTGCATAAAGCAATCTGTTGAAAGTCATGCTTGTGATACTGATAACAAGACCAACATGGCGTGAGGAGCTCTTGACCTGAGTGATAGCCAAGATGTACTAAATTCAAAGTTGATTTTCTATTACTAAATGATATTTAATAACTTCCAATTGCCTTATTTATTTGAAATACGAACAAAAATTGGGATTAAGGGAAAAATTTTAAACATGATTAAGACATATTAGTGATCAGCTAAAGATAATTTAAAACTTCCAGGTCAAGGGAAAACTAACATTCAAATAGAAAGAGGAACACAACAGGGTTGCCCGCTCTCACCTCTGCTTTTTGCTTTAGCCATTGAACCCCTAGCTCAAACTATCAGAAATGACCATAAAATACATGGCATTCAGGTCCGCAACACTCCAAATGCTGCCTTTTTGCAGATGATTAACTAAACCTTTAATTTCTATCCCCATTCTTACACAAACATTATCCAACAAAAAATATAACCTCCCTCTTCAAGAACACTTTAGCTTCTGTCAGATAAAACATTTTGTATCAAATTTAAAAGGCACCTTGGGACACCCCCAATATACTTGGTTTTCATGCATCTATCTGCCAGAAGAGTTTCCTGACAAGAAGAATCCAAAGAATGATTTACGATTCCTTTAATACTCCTTCAGAGGGCCTGGGAACAAGATCGAAAGCAGGCCTGCGACCCAGTTACCTGGATGGAGTCCTGGACTTCTTTATTAAGAAAATCACTAAACTACGGCATATTAGAAACTTTTCTCAAAGTACATCATAGGATTTATCCTCCTACTTCTAAATTACATTTCTGAAAGACCTCTATAAGCCCCCTTTACTTCAGGGGATGCCCGGAAAAAGGAATTTTTATTCACACATGTTGGTATCCAAACCCTGGAGATCAGTTCATCAACTAATCAAACAGACCCTAGATCTAGATCTTACCCCAGAAATGTGAATTTGTCTTTTAGGTGCACTAGCCTTACCAATGCCCACAACAAATTAATCAAATTCATCATGCTGGCTACAAAAAGCCACATAACTAAGCAATGGAAATTTGATTTACTAACTATAGCTGCAGTCAAAAATAAATTAAATTACATACTCATCAATGACCAAATCACACATATATTAGAAGACTCAATGACAACCTTCTATAAGATCTGGGAACCGTGGCTTGCCACAACTCACTCTCCTAATATTTTATAAAAGGATAACATCTCCTGGGATAGGAGTTGCAAACCATAAAAAACATACAAACTGAGAAAAAAATTAATAATGGAGAAGACCATTTATTTTCTTTTGGTATTAATACGTTTGTTATTTGTGTAACTTTTTCTTTTAGTTGAATATTTTTTATATTTACAAAGTTTAAAGTGATTTTGTAAACTATTACTTGAAATCATTTAATAAGAAAAAAAGAAGAAAAACAAGTAAGAAACATATCTATATATCATTATTAAGACAACAGTGCCTTAAACTGAGTAATCTTTTATAAAAAATTTTTTTTTTTTTTTAAATAATTATTCTTTATCATAATAAATTAATGTAAAAACTATTGTAATTCGCGATATTTATTCTCTTCTAATAAAACTTGAATGGAAATAAATAACTAAATATACATCGTCTCACAACTATATAGATTCCAGGTTAAGTAGGTAATGTGAGTAAACTCCTAATTTACTCACATTACAAGAATGAATGACAGTATAAATAGCACTTGGGATTACAGTTCATTAATTATGTAGCATCTCAAATTACATTCACAATTATGCTCCATATGTTTCCTTGTTATACTTTAAAAATTAATGTAATGATTTTAGAGAAAACCTTACACATTTGGTTCAAGTCTTTATTTTACATGTTTTATTATTATTTTATAGCACGCTAAGCACTATTTATAATTAGAAATTCATACAGTGCTTTTAAAAATTCAGTATGTTGATCCCCCACTATCTGCACATAGTGATTTATGGTGAATAAATAGATATTAAGTAAAATTAGCTTAGTCTAAATTTAGATACTTTTGAATTGCATCTGAAGAAAAGCAACTTGGCTGTAGTGGTATATATATATATATATATATATATATATATATATATATATATATATATATATATATACATATACACACACACACGGTGGAAGACTTATGATGCTCTTTTGCCCACCATATAGTAAATGATTGTTGTGGTGAACTACCTACTCAAAATATCCACTACACAAGGTAACTGAGCTTGAAAGTTAGATATTTTGAAGTAATTTTGTAATCTCATATATACAATATGCTCTTTTAATAAACAACATATTTGTGATAAAGCAAAAGAAATACAGAATTTAATGTATTTTCTACTATTAATAACTATACTGCAGTGGGAGCTACCATTTCATTTTCTGCTGATTTGCTTTTGCAGTTGGGAGGAGACCTTGCTGATAATTTTTTGAAACTGGACAGCTTGAAATATATTACTTTTTATATTATACAACTATGGTATCTACCATTTTGATTTCGGGTAATCGTCTTCCTGTAGTGATAGGAGACTTTAATTGCTTGTGAAGTTATATATGCACAATGGGAATGTGGCATCTGTAAGTGCCAGAGCAATTACTTTGCACTAGGGTCCTCCATTCACCAGCTTAGCCACTGTGTCTTTGTCAGTGTAGTTTGTGGGCGAATGACTAGACTAGGTGAAAATGCAATAAGGAACCAGAAGTTCTGAGCAAACCATACTTAAAAATTACTATGGGTGTATATATATGCAGTCAGGTCCATAAATGTTGGGACATCGACACAATTCTAATCTTTTTGGCTCTATACACCACCACAATGGATTTAAAATGAAACGAACAAGATGTGCTTTAACTGCAGACTTTCAGCTTTAATTTGAGGGTATTTACATCCAAATCAGGTGAACGGTGTAGGAATTACAACAGTTTGTATATGTGCCTCCCACTTTTTAAGGGACCAAAAGTAATGGGACAATTGGCTGCTCAGCTGTTGCATGGCCAGGTGTGTGTTATTCCCTCATTATCCCATTTACAAAGAGCAGATAAAAGGTCCAGAGTTCATTTCAAGTGTGCTATTTGCATTTGTTGCTGTTAACTCTCAATATGAGATCCAAAGAGCTGTCACTATCAGTGAAGCAAGCCATCATTAGGCTGAAAAAACAAAACAAACCCATGAGAGAGATAGTAAAAACATTAGGTGTGGCCAAATCAACTGTTTGGAACATCCTTAAAAAGAAAGAACGCACCGGGGAGCTCAGCAACACCAAAAGACCAGGAAGACCACGGAAAACAACTGTGGTGGATGACTAAAGAATTCTTTCCCTGGTGAAGAAAACACCCTTCACAACAGTTGGCCAGATCAAGAACACTCTCCAGGAGGTAGGTGTATGTGTGTCAAAGTCAACAATCAAGAGAAGACTTCACCAGAGTAAATACAGAGGGTTCACCACAAGATGTAAACCATTGGTGAGCCTCAAAAACAGGAAGGCCAGATTAGAGTTTGCTTCAGAACTCATTGGACGGCGCTGCACAGTGCAGATGGACATTGACCCGAAGCATACTGCAAAAGCAACCAAAGAGTTTTTTTAAGGGAAAGAAGTGGAATGTTATGCAATGGCCAAGTCAATCACCTGACCTGAATCCGACTGAGCATGCATTTCACTTGCTGAAGACAAAACTGAAGGGAAAATGCCCCAAGAACAAGCAGGAACTGAAGACAGTTGCAATAGAGGTCTGGCAGAGCATCAACAGGGATGAAACCCAGCGTCTGGTGATGTCTATGCGTTCCAGACTTCAGGCTGTAATTGACTGCAAAGGATTTGCAACCAGTGAAAGTTTGATTTATGACTGTTAATCTGTCCCATTACTTTTTGTCCCTTAAAAAGTGGGAGGCACATATACAAACTGTTGTAATTCCTACACCGTTCACCTGATTTGGATGTAAATACCCTCAAATTAAAGCTGAAAGTCTGCAGGTAAAGCACATCTTGTTCGTTTCATTTCAAATCCATTGTGGTGGTGTATAGAGCCATAAATATTAGTATTGTGTCAATGTCCCAATATTTATGGACCTGACTGTATGTATATCTTCACTTAATAACTGAAACATCCTTTATTTCTGGAAGTTTTTACTCTATTTTTAGCACCAAGGAGGCCAACATTACATTCAAATTTCATTTTACTGGGGAGAAGATATTTTATATTTTTCTACCCTGATTAGTGACTGTGGATTCAGATAACATTAAATCCAGGTATTGTGATAATCTAGCCACAATGTAACCAATAATAGGATTAAATTGAAAAGCAACTCATAATAGGATAAAGGAGGTCCATATTAAAGAACATCAGCAGGTAAGTGTTATTATATAAAGGTTGTAATATATTTTTAAATATTGTATCCATTAACCACTATAAAAATGCAAATTTTTGGTTGGGTTAGCTTTCGATTTTTTTTTTAATTCAACATATTCTATTTTGAACTGTATTTGTTTAAATAATTTTAGTATTGTAATGTAGATACCATCAGATAGATTATATATTTAATATATTTAATAATATTAATACATGCTGATCAAATCAACATGTGCCAAGCAGGCTGGGAAACATGTTTCCCTGCAGTGTTCCCAGTAACTCTAAGGATTGTGGGTGATGATATCCAAATGATGCTAAGTATGTACCACCTTTTGGTCTCTAGCCTACTTAACCTGGGATCCATATAGGTGTATCTATGCTGTTCTCATACAGCCTTCAGAACATAGCTTTCAATTAGGTGCAGTGCCAAACACCCTCTCACAGACTGCAGTTTCCCCCTTATATGGGGCTCATCAGTAGAGTGAGTCATCAGACCAGACAGTAAAAATGCTACTTTGGGTATAAACAGGATTGAAAACCCCTGCAAGTAAGGAAAGCCTATATATATATATATATATATATATATATATATATATATATTTATATATATATATATATATATATATATCATATGTTGTCACTATATCCCAATAGCACTGCCCAAGACAAAAGACTGATTTCACCTAACAAGGAATGTAAAGCATGCCTCCCTCCAGGACCTACTATAAGTAATACACATGAGAACACTGAACAGCTGCTGGGACAGACTGCATGAGCATCCTCTACCTTCAGGACTGACTGGATAATTGTAAACTTTACATGCGTCTCTATCTGCCAAATAGTGTCAGCTGCTGAGCTAATCCTGCAAGAATATTGTGCTCTGTGCAGTAAATATATTTTCATTGAGCGCATGTTACAAATTTAGATGAGCAGATTTATTTTGTTGTACTTGGTAGTTGATTCATAAACACAAAGAGCTGCGAAGAAATATTTCAACTGACAATCATCGTAAAGAGAAACCCAGTGAACAGTTTGAGATATACAGTATCTCACAAAAGTGAATACACCCCTCATATTTTTGTAAATATTTTATTATATGTTTTCATGTGACAACACTGAAGAAATGACCCTCTGCTACAATGTAAAGTAGTAAGTGTACAGCCTGTATAACAGTGTAAATTTGCTGTCCCCTCAAAATAACTTCCCAGTGCTACCGGCACTGGGGAGCTACAGTTCATTGAGGGAACCATGAATGCGAACATGTACTGTGACATACTGAAGCAGAGCACAATCCCTCCCTTCGGAGACAGGGCCGCAGGGTAGTATTTCAAAATGATAACACCCCAAACACACCTCCAAGACGACAACTGCCTTGCTAAAGAAGCTGAAGGAAGAGGTGATGGACTGGCCAAGCATGTCACCAGACCTAAACCCTATTGAGCATCTGTGGGGCATCCTCAAACTGAAGGTGGGGGAGTGCAAGGTCTCTAACATCCACCAGCTCTGTGATGTCATCATGGAGGAGTGGAAGAGGACTCCAGTGGCAACCTCCATGAGGGTTAAGGCAGTGCTGGAAAATAATGGTGTCCACACAAAATATTGACATTTTGGGCCCAATTTGGACATTTCCACTTAGGGGCGTACTAACTTTTGTTGCCAACGGTTTAGACAATAATGGCGGTGTTGAGTTATTTTGAGGGGACAGCAAATGTACACTGTTATACAGGCTGTACACTTACTACCTTACATTGTAGCAGAGGGGCATTTCTTCAGTGTTGTCACATGAAAAGATATAAAAAATATTTACAAAAATGTGAGGGGTGTACTCACTTTTGTGAGATACTATTTATATATATATATATAGAGAGAGAAAGAGAGACTAAAATCCTGACATGCATAGGACCAACGTGAAGTAAGGATTGTCTGCTTCGTGTCTGTTATAGATACATCACTTTAGTGGATTCCAAGTACTAGACACCATTTCTGTAGTTTCTCTTTTTCTTCTACAACACAATTAGAAATTAGGTTTTGTTGCCTTTAATAAATCTGGGTGTTAGATGAAGCAGGCAGATAACAATTTATATTTTTAAGTGCTATAACTATTGTCTGTGTCCAGGAGGTAAATTACAGGCTTGCTTAAATATTGTCAGATCATATGATTACGCCAGCTGTAATCAGACTTAAAAAGGCATGGTTTATAGACTTGAGGTCGGAATTTGCGATCTGTATAGAATACATCTAAACATTTATTAAAAATACCCACAGCCAAATTTCGAGGAATTTGCGAGCAGCTAATAAAAAAAGGGGCCATAATCAGCAAAGATTTACAGCTATAATGATTTCCAGATGGAAATTAAGTGATAACAATGACATACTGTTGCATGAGATATGGTGAGGATTCCATTCTTCACAGTGCACTTTCTTCTCTGCCACACTTTTCGGAGACTGAAAATAAAATAGAGACTTTATTAGATAAACTAAAGTATCACATGCAGAGAATAAGTGTATACAATTATTTTAGTATAAATGTTTTCTTTTCCACTACAGCTTTTTTTTTTTTTTTTTTTAAATCACTGTAGTCTCAAATTTCCTCTCTCTTATTTAAAGAACTAGGATTAATAATGGGCAAAATTGTCTTCAGAACATGAAACAATAAACACAACCTTTAATTTGCCACCTATTATCAGCAAATATTTTGTCTTGTAAATCCCCATTGTTTTTCTTCAACTTCTAAGACTCCTTACTGGTTGATTGGCAAATACGTGCCATTGCATTAAAGGTACCGTATATACTCGAGTATAAGCAGACCCGAGTATAAGCTGAGGCACATATTTTACCAAAAAATACTGGGTAAACTGAGTGAGTCGAGTATAAGCCGAGGGTGGGAAATGTGCTGCCCCCTGTGTCCCTCTTGTGCCCTCTGTGTAACCCTCTCTCTCTCTTCTCCCCTCTCCCTTCCCTGTGTCTCTTCCCCCCTCTCCCTTCCCTGTGTCTCTTCCCCCCTCCCTTATCACTCTCCTCAACCCCCCTCCTCATTCTCAACCTCCCTCCTCAACCCCCCTCCTCATTCTCAACCTCCCTCCTCAACCCCACTCCTCATCCTCAACCCCCCTCCTCAGCCCCCTCATCCTCAACCCCATCCTCAAAGCCCCTCCTCAACCACCCCATCCTCATCCTCCCACCTCAACCTCCCATCATAAACCCCCTCCTCAACCCCCCCATCCTCATCCTCCCTCCTCAACCCCCCAATCCTCAACCCCCCTCCTCATCCTCAACCTCCCTCCTCATCCTCAACCTCCCTCCTCATCCTCAACCTCCCTCCTCATCCTCAACCTCCCTCCTCATCCTCAACCTCCCTCCTCATCCTCAACCTCCCTCCTCATCCTCAACCTCCCTCCTCATCCTCAACCTCCCTCCTCATCCTCAACCTCCCTCCTCATCCTCAACCTCCCTCCTCATCCTCAACCTCCCTCCTCATCCTCAACCTCCCTCCTCATCCTCAACCTCCCTCCTTATCCTCAACCTCCCTCCTTATCCTCAACCCCCCATCCTCAACCCCCCATACTCAACCCCCCATCCTCAACCTCAACCCCCCCCTCCTCAGCCTCCCTCCTCAACCCCCCTCCTCAACCTCAAATCCCCACTTCAACCGCCCTCCTCAACCCCCCTCCTCATTCTAACACCCCCTAACGCTAATGACGTGGCGCGGATGTGACGTCACATGCGCGCAGTGTCAAGAAGGAGCGGAGGCCGGAGCAGAAGCAGGTAAGTGAGGCGAAAGGGAGAGGGGGAGGTATTTAGGGGGGTTTAGAATGAGGAGGGGGGGTTGAGGAAAAGGAAGGGGGAGGGAAAGAGACACGGGGGGGTTAGAGAGACACGGGGGTTAGAGAGACGGGGGGGTAGAGAGACGGGGGGGGGGGGGGGGCTGAAAAACTCGGCTTATACTCGAGTATATACGGTATATGGATGTTTCCCAGTGTGTATCTTTTTATAACCTAACACACACTGCTTGGATCATAGACACACATTACATTAATTAATTCTATACACATGCAGATTGCAGATTTATTAAAAATTACTGGTTTCCACACCCCCAGAGGTGCTTACATAGGCAGCTGATACTAACCAATAGTAACATTCCCTTTAAGTACGTTTTTAATCCTATCCAGCAGGTAGCAGAGATCCAGAGCAGAACTGCCTGAGCTGCTTCCTTGTGGTGGTAACAAAAGACTACACATCCCAAAATGCTTTGCTGAAGAGACTGAATCGCAAGACATTGCAACAATGTTGTAGCTGCCTCAGACTGGCCACAAAAAAAATTATGAACTGTATGCTAATTTAGCTTGGATTTTCAGGGACATTCCTTCTCAAAATCAACTACCAGAAAACTGACATTTTCAAACTTCAGGGTGAGTTTATTAATGATTTTTTACATATCTTTAATCTCAGACTAAAAGTTCCCCTCATACTTGACAAGAAATATATCTGGATGTGCTCACCCCTAGAAAGCTTACATAAAGTGTACCCTGCAGGGTACAGTGTGTGACCTCTAAAGGAAATGATGGTTGTGGGTCACAGCTGAAATTGCCCATAAGGAGTCAGGAAGAGAGAGAGAAAAAAAAAGACAGCAACTGACAGATTGTGATACAAATGTTTCAGCCTTTACTTCCTCCTGATTAGCCAAAACTATTTTTCAAGTTGTATACCAGTTTAGTCTGGATTTGGAGGGTGTTATCCCTAAATTTCAACAGAGAAATTAAAAGATATTTTGCTAACTTCAAGGTAAGTGTTTAAATGCTTATTTTTGGTATTTTTTCATGCAAACAAATGTTTTCATACACTACTGATTATCCTCTATCAGATGCACTCATAATCCAGCTCACTTACATATCCCTTAAATGATGCTGCTCCAATTGCATTTATTTATTCTGTTTTGCCTGGTGCTGTAACTGTAACTGGTGCTGTAATTGTCTTTCTTTCTTGACCTAAACATATAGTATTTTGCCAGATACATAAACAGATTTCAGAACCGATTTCTGTCTGTACCTTTAGCTCCAAGAGGGAAAACCTGTCCATGACAATACTTTCTATTATGTATAGACAGTAAGGCATTTATGTTTGAAGTTGATAAATCCATATAGGTGACTCCCTTGCCTGTCACTTATGGATCCTTAGCTGTCGTGAAAGCAATTTACACCAAGACATTCTGAGAGGCAGCTGGTTTCCTAACCTGCTTAGGACATTTGTGTGTGTGTGCTGTGAACATAAAACTAATATTTATAAACCATATTCACAAAATGTGTATAGAGTGGTCCTGATGATAAGTGGACTACCACATTGCTGCCATAAGAGATGCATGTTAAAAAAAAATAGCGCTATTTTGAATAGAAGAGTGTTGGTGAACACTTCAAGATCGTAGAATTCAGTCTATAAGCTGCATAGGATAATATAGAAATGGAGAGGTTCTCCATAAACTTCCTTTTTAATTTAATAAGTGGTTCTCAAACCCAAGCTCAGGACCCACCAGACAGGTCGACTGCCTCATCTGTATTCATAGTGTTAAACCGAAATCATGGCTTGTCTAGTGGGTCCTGAGGAGAGGACTGAGAACCACTGCTTTGTTGCATATGGTGTTGGTACCCATATAAGAACAATTGCATTGTGCACTGAAGACATGGACATCTCGACCTACCCATCACTCTTCTTGAGGATATAACCTTTCTTCTCACTGCCATATTCTTTATTGCCTTGAAGCTGGTGCATACTGTATCCTCCCTGTTTGCTCTGGGAATCCTGAAAAACAAATGTTTCATATGTGTACATCAATATTACAGCACTTACACCTCTACTAATAAATAAAACCTGATTCATTGAAAAGATGGGTCATGTAGATTACAAAATTACAGGTCCTCAAGAACAAATTGATAATCCCTTTTAGAGGATCAATTAAAAAAAAATTGCTAAAGAGCATTCGAAATACAAAAGATTTCTCTACTTGTTCTTACGTTATTTTGATGTGGAATGTAGAAAAACATGCCTGCCCCGCTTAATGTAATATCGGACTTAAAGGGACATGGAAGGTTTTTGTATTTTACTCTATATATCTATATAAATATATACACAGTTGTGCTAAAAAATTTGCATACCCTTGGCGAATTGGTAATTTATGTACCATTTTTAAAGAAAACATGGAGTGAGCAGGCACAACACATTTATTTTATTTCTTATGGGATTCATATTCAACTGTAGGTTATAGTAGAATGGCACAATCATAAAATAAAACATGGCAACGAAGAAAAAAAATGTAATTACTCTGTTCAAAAATTTTAATACTGTGTATTGCCCCCTTTAGCATCAATGACAGCGTGCAGTATTTTTGTAATAGTTGTCTATGAGGCCCCTAATTCTTGCAGGTGCAGGTATAGCTGCCCATTCATCTTGGCAAAATGCCTCCAGGTCATTAAAAAAACTTTGGTCGTCTTGTATGAACCGCATGTTTGCGATCTCCTAAGAGTGGCTCGATGATATCAAGGTCAGGAGACTGATGGCCACTCCACAACCATCACCTTCTTCTGCTGTCACCAACTTGGACTTGTGCTTAGGGCCATTGCCATGCTGGAAAGTCCAAGATCGTCCCATGCGCAGCCTTCTTGCTTCTTTCTGTCAACTCCACCACACAGCTAATTCTAGTCTAAGTATCATCGTATTGTGCTTCTTGAAACAACCACGCTGTCTTTTTCCAGAGCAGCCTGTATTTCTCCTGAGGTCACACGTGGGTCTTTGTATTCCGAACAATTCTTCTGGCAGTTGTGGCTGAAATCTTTCTTGGTCTACCTGTCCTTGGCTTGGTATCAAGAGATCGCCGAATTTTCCATTTCTTAAGTGATTGAACAAAGCATTTTCAAGGCTTTGGATATCTTTTTATATCCTTTTCCATCTTTATGAAGTTCCATTACCTTGTTATGCAGATCTTTTAACAGTTATTTTCTGCTCCCCATGGCTCAGTATCTAGTCTGCTCAGTGCATCCACGTAAGAGGTAACAAGCTCATTGAGGTGTGTGAAATTAACCTTTAATTGCCATTTTAACTTGTGCGTGTCACCTTGTGTGTCTCTAACAAGGCAAAACATTCAAGGGTATGTAAACTTTTGATCAGGGCCATTTGGGTGATTTCTGTTATTATGATTTAAAAAGGAGCTAAACAATTATGATAATAAATGGCTTCAAATGATCACTATCCTTCAATAAAATATTATATTTTGCGTGATCAGTCATATTTTCAAAATAAATGCCAACATTTCTGCCAGGGTATGCAAATGTTCAAGCACATATACATATATATATAATTATTAAGTGCTTAAAAGCTCTGTTTTTTTCAGTCTAAAATTATGAAAATAGTACCTGCTTGGGTGGATCTTAAAAACACAGTTGTGCAGTGTGTCATAGTAGCCAATCAGTGACCATCTTTCTGCAACATTCACAACATGCTGCTGAACATGATGGTCAATGATTTGAAGCCAGTGTTTCAAATTTTCCAGGGTCTGTGTTTTCATGATCTGCATGAGCTACAGAGGGTGGACCCAAGCATATACTAATTGTATGGTTTAAGCGGAAAAAAATAAAAATAAACTAAAACAAAAAACAAACAAACAGAACTTTTAAGCAGATATTAATAAAACAAAGTATATAAAAGTAAATAGATACACAGGTATATTATATATTTAGCAAAATCCAGAAATTTTCCATGTCATTTAAGACATATGGATTGTTGAATGACAAAATGAAGAATATCAACATAAAAAATAACAGCAAATCACACAGAGAAATAGGAAAACTTACTCTCCTAGACTTCGATCAGGGAAGGCAAAAGAAACACAAGGAAAGAAGAGCAAAACAAACAATTAAACAAACATCACAATTATCAAACTGTACAGTCTTAAAGACCAGCCTCCAATATCTTGCTAAATTCTTATAGAATGTCATTAATATGTCAGGAATGAAGAACATCACACATATCAGCAACATGGACCATGATCATGGCTGCGTAGGGTATTGTAATATGGTGAGATATGTGTCATCACATGATTGTGGCATCCATAAATTGCCACAAATGCAAACAAAATGAAGCAAAAGCAGTGAGTAACTATGGAAATTCTACACTTATTTCTACAGAAAAAAAAACTTTTTTTGCATTTGCCAAAAATTGTATTATTCTGCACACCATGGTGTTATCTTATAAAATATTGTGCAAACATATATTCCTCAAAAACCATATTGCATATAATGATTAGCATGTAAAAAATATAATTGTCAGCCTCCTTTCAAAAGGGCAGTGTAAGCACCAGGCAAAGGGCTGTTAATCCCCAACAATGTGTGTTTATGAAGCCAAAAAATAATCCATCTGTAAATTGAAATGGTTTTAAAATAAATATTATCTGCCTGGTGTGTTGGTACTGTCTCCACCTCCATCCTGCCAAATGACTAACAATGTTTGTCTGGAAGCCATTGAAGCTTTTCAATTATGTAGGCATTTCGACTTATCTCCCCCTATCCATGTTCCGTGTGCATGCATGACATGGCCCTACATTACGTCCTTTGTGATATCAATTTTTGTGATATCAATTTTTTGTTGTCTGCAAAGGGCTTCCAGACAAACACTGTTAGCCATATGATGAGAGAGAGGTGGAGATGACCAAACACCACAGGCAGGTTAATTTAACTTTCATTTATAGATGGTCGTAGAAACACATTTCTTAAGCTAACAAGATACTCTGTACTGTACTTGAAGACTACCGAAAACCATTTAATTCTTTTGAACCATAATTTTCATAAAAACCTAAAGTAACTAGAATCACTTACAGCAAAACCACTTCCTGGGTGTAACACTAAAAGAGAATATTCTATATATATATTCTATATATATTTACAAGTAGAGTGTATTCCATATTTGAATTTATAATGGTTGAATGGTCAAGTTTTAATAGTCCCTGTATGCTTGTACTGTGAATTGATAAAATGTACTAATTTATGAAATATGGCACCATACAGCAGCAGTAATTTGTAGAATAAGAAAGATAATATTTGAAGGTCTGATTTACAAAATAACAAATAAATAAAATGGCGAATCAGAAAGGTTGTATGTAAAACCAATACCAATAAATGAGAATGTCTTAGATGCCTTTTTGAATTCACTCGTCGATTACTGAAACATAGTACGCCACCAAGAACTATTTTGTGTCGGAGCTATTTCTGGTCTACATAGCTCCCACACACATACATACATTCATACGCTAACATAGACTTAGAAGTGCTACAACAAGACCAAATGTGGAAAATGTAATCTATCTTATTATAGAGATATAATTAAGAATGTACTCTTATGTGCTAACTGCACGTTATCATTCACACTTTAATCTTCAGAGTGTAATAAAATGTGTTGCTTAAATTAAATGTATTTTTTTGTTAAGATTTGTACTCTCAGAAATAAAGGTCAGAAATATTCAGCTCCATACTCACTGGATATGAAAAAAACAAAAGAGAACTGAGCTTCTATATCTGACCACAAGATGGAGTAAGTGGATTGTGCAACTTTTCGTATTCTCTATTTTCTGTCTGTTGGTCTATTGGGCTTTGTCTGTTTGTCTATTGATTGGTATTTGCCTGTCTATCGACTTGTATCTGTCTAACTGTTGGTCTTTGCCTGTCTCTCTGTTGGTCTCTGCCTGTCTGTTGGTCTCTGCCTGTCTCTCTGTCCATCTGTTGGTCTTTGCTTGTCCGTGTGTCCATCTGTTGGTCTCTGTCCGTCTGTCTACCTGTTGGTCACTGTCCGTCTGTCTACCTGTTGGTCACTGTCCGTCTGTCTACCTGTTGGTCACTGTCCGTCTGTCTACCTGTTGGTCACTGTCCGTCTGTCTACCTGTTGGTCACTGTCCGTCTGTCTACCTGTTGGTCACTGTCCGTCTGTCTACCTGTTGGTCACTGTCCGTCTGTCTACATGTTGGTCACTGTCCGTCTGTCTACCTATCGGTCTCTGTCTGTCTACCTATCGGTCTCTATCATTCTATTGGTCTTGGTTTGTCTATCTATTGGTCTCTATCATTCTATTGGTCTTGGTTTGTCTATTTATTGGCCCCTGTATATCTATTGGTCTCTGTCTATTGGACACTGCCTGTCTACCTATTGGTCTGTCTTGTCTTTCTACCTACTGGTCTGTCCGTCTACCTATTGGTCTGTCTTGTCTTTCTACCTACTGGTCTGTCGTCTATGTATTGGTCTGTCCGTCTATCTATGTATTGGTCTGCCCGTCTATCTTTGTATTGGTCTGCCCGTCTATCTATGTATTGGTCTGCCCGTCTATCTATGTATTGGTCTGCCCGTCTATCTATGTATTGGTCTGCCCGTCTATCTATGTATTGGTCTGCCCGTCTATCTATGTATTGGTCTGTCCGTCTATCTATGTATTGGTCTGTCCGTCTATGTATTGGTCCGTCCGTCTATCTATGTATTGGTCCGTCCGTCTATCTATGTATTGGTCTGGCTGTCTATCTATGTATTGGTCTGTCCGTCTATCTATGTATTGGTCTGTCTAGCTGTCTATCTAATAATCTCTGATCTAGTTACTGCTTGTTCTTTACTGAATTATAACATTTTGTTCTAATAACATTTTTTAGTAAACATAAAATAAGGTATTTTATGAAGAGATGAGGGGCCTGGAGTATGAAACACAGGCCAGGATTATCTTGCTGTACAGTTAAGTCAATCATTGCATCCGTCACTCTGACTGATCAGTGCAAGGGAATCATGGCCTGTGTTTGACACTTTATGAGTGATGTTGCCTATCCAAGCCATAAAACATAGACATTGCATTCAGAATAATGAAGGTACAGCTAATATAAAAGTCTAATATCTCACATGTACTTATCAAAACCAGTCATACACCAGGTAATGCAACGTATGAATGTTCTGTGTAAGGTATGCAAGAAAAAATACAATCCTCAAGACAGGGCATGTTTGCTCTAAATCTGAAAGATAATGCAGTATATTACTTAAGTTAATATATCAGGAAAATGATAGACTGTTGTACAGCAAGGTATGTTTGTATTTGCTTTCATGTATAAATTTATGGAAGCTTCCCTGTGTTTAACTTTATTCTAACCCAACACATACTACTATATCAGAAACACACATTACATGTGTTTTTTTCTGTACACACACAGAATTATTTTATTTAAAAAAGGTTTCCACAGCCCCAGAGCTGCCTACATAAGAAACTGGTACTAACCAATAGAAACACTGCATTCAAGTATGTTTATTAACCCTATACTATTATTATTACCCCCCCCCCCCCCTTTTGAAAAAGACACAGGAGAATAGAAACGTACGTCAGGGCGTAAGGCGCGACATGTGACGTCACACGTCGTCGTCATGAGGAGGCTGAAATAGCTTAGGAAGGGGAATCAGCAATTTAGGGTAGTATGAATGATTCCTGATACCGAGTAGCCCCAAGGATCCAATTTGTCTATGTAATATCCATGCTTATAGTAGCTTAGCTTTAAGATTAATGCTATGAGGCACAAAATTCACAGTGCCAATGTAATGAGTCCTATTATTGCAGACAGGGATAATCTCTGAGACAAATACTGACATTTAGCGTTGGGCTACCAAAATACTATTTAGCAGGAACTTACAAACATCTCTCTAAGGGACCCTATCCTTAAATCTTAAGGCATATCAGCCCCACTTTTGTAATACTGGAATACCCTATAGTGAGTAAGCCGGGGTTAATTACTTCCAAATTACCCTGAGGCGGTGTGCATTGTCACTGACAGTATAAATAGGGATTCCTCAATTTAAATGGTATGAATAAAAGGAAACTGGTTCCTTAAAAAGAGTAGGAAGTATCTAACCATTAAATCTGTATGTACATTTAGAAGCCTCAGTTTCCTATAATTTACCATTTCTCTATTAAAATGGAGGCATTTCCTTTTAAGTGCTTTTAATTTTGTTCCTATTCTTGTATGTGCGTCGTGTCTACCATATGGTATAATAAAATGTACTTTTGTAAATATGTTAAACTACATCTTTCCCCATATTTTTGTGTGTGTAATTAACCCTATACTAGCCAGAGGTCTAATGGGCAGAGGGCAGACTTTTGCAATGGGGCAGCATAGATACCCCCTTCTGGATCTCTACCTTGACGTGGTCAAGGGGCTTGTGCACTTCTTCTATGAAGCTGTGCGCCAAACCATGTATGGTCACCAAAAATGGGCAGGTCATAGCAGAGAGATCAGATGGTCCACTGAAGAAGGAACATGCATCTTTGCCTTGAAAACCATATGGATAAGCACCACCAGACATAAGATGTGCCTGGCCTAATGTTGGTCATAGGGTTGGATACGGCTAAACAAACAATACCTAAATACGGATACCTTTAGGAATGTCATCTGGATACATGGACCAATTCTGGTCTAGTGTACAATTCTTAGAGTAGTATTTCCTTAGCTTCAACTATGTATAACTCATTTATATCATACTCACTGTATTTTAATTAAGTGTTTAAAAGTTCTATTATATGAAATGTACTTATGTCTATATACATGTATAGTCTATAGAATAATCTATTTATATGGAGCTATTTTTTTGACAAGAACAAAAAAAAGTTTTGTGGCTAAAGTAACATGAAATAAGTAGCAAAATAGGACATAACCATACTCTAAAATCACATTAAACTAAAATAATTATTCTAATATGATCACATAAAAATAACCTATATTATAATACCGTATTGGTCCGAATATAACCCGCACCCGCATATAAGCCGCAACCGTAAAATTCAAGGGGAAAAAATAGAAAAAAGATAGTACTCAAATATAAGCCTCACCCTTAAAATTGGAGAGAAAAAGACTCTCAGCCATTGCAAGAAACAGGCTTTCTAATTAGTACTGTAACTTTTTTTACAGGTTACAGGACTTACAGGATGTTAGAATCACTAAAACCGTAAATTGCTATTCAATTGCTACAATTGCAGTCTCAAGCACACAAATCGGCACCCTTAACTCGCAATAATCGGCAGTAATTATACGTTCGCAAATCGCTATTCATTGCTACAATGCAGTCTCAAGCAGGCAAATCTGCAGTAATTTTACGTTCGCGAATATAAGCCGCACACGTAACTCGCAAGCTTGCAAAGGGGCAGTCATTTTTTTTACGGTTGCAAATATAAGCAGCACCCGTAACTCGCAAACTCAAAATTCGGAAAAAAGGTGCGGCTTATATTCGGACTAATACGGTATTCATTTCTACAGCAGATAATTTAATTGCTGGTTTGTATATACACTTTTTGGACCTGTATATTGGTTGTGTGCAACTTTAATCTGGCTATTATACTTATAATGCTGGTTCATTATAAGTTTGTTTTATTACAGGCTACTTACTGGCCTATCTGGCATACACACTGAGCAGCCAGGGTGGCACAACACTGGTCGCCAGGAACAAATGAAACTACACTGGCTACCAGCATGGTACAGCACTGGCCACTCCCAAAAAACGAGGCAAAACCATTGAGTAAAACTATTTAAATCAGCCCAGCTACAAAAAAAAGTCAAAGTGTTTTGAAATGTCAGTCTCCCTTTAAAGGGTGATTAAAGTAATTTTTTTAGATTATTAAAGGACCACTTAATTCAGCACAATTTGGACAACATCACAGTAAAGATCTCCTAAAAGCACGCTGAAATACTTTTTCAATTTTTGAAATACAGAATTTTTTCACTTAGATATTAATAAAGTAAAATATCTGTCACTGACTGTCACCAGCCAGATCCGCAGCTACAACAGACCTGCTGCTACAGCTCAGTGTAGTGAGTGAGTTAACCCTTAACAAATCAATCCGTGCAGAGAATGGAATGCCGGAATCACCTAAGCAGGTTAGTTATTAGTTAACTGATCAGTGCAGTCCTGAGTTCAGAGAAAAACAGCTATCAATCACCATCTTCACCTTGCACTCGCTATCTGTTATTACTCATGCAATAGTCAATAGAAAGGATATACTTTGCAGATGTTTTAGCTGTTAATTTAAAATAGATAATTTTAACATATAATGTTGTGCTCTTTCACACCATGAAGAACACTTACAGTAAAGTAAATGGACATTTAAATAGCATAAGAAAACTGGTTGTATATTGTATTTTACCATTTTTATACAGTGCATCGTACCGGAGATATTCCGTATGTTTGTGCCGCATCTGTATGCAGTGGAGCGAATATTGAATACTAATTAAAGGTATATAGAAGTTTCCTGGGTTTGGTAATAAACAGGCAGTGATTATCAGAAAAATGTGTGTTATATAGAAAACGTAATTGTACTTATATAGACAGGAAAGTGAAATCCAGCTTTGCACACCCACAGGGAGCTTACATAACCAAGTACACACAGGAAAGGGAGCCAGGTACAGAGTTAGGCCTCTCAAAGCAAGTAATTGTTGCAGGATGAAATTGCATGGTGCACCATTTGAGACACGGAACCTAATGAGACATGGAGCTCTACTACTCCCTCTACTGGTTGTACCTACCACAGCATAAGCACCAGGTAAATATCTAGATCAGTGATGGCGAACCTTTTTGAGCCCGAGTGCCCAAACCGCAATACATGCCAACTTTTTTTTCCTCTAAGTGCCAACACGGCAATTAAACCTGAATACTGAGGTTTAAGTTTAGAAAAAACAACTCGTACAGTTGTCGGAACTCATTAACATCTTTTGTTTTAAAAGAAGAACATAACAACAGAGAGTTCAATGATACAAACTTTTTTCTTACATCTTGTCTCTTACACTCTTCTCTCTCTTCCATTCTCCCTTGTCTCTCCCCTGCCCCTTATGTCTCCCCTTCCCCCTTGTCTCTCCCCCACCCTTGTATCTTCCCTTCGCCCTTGTCTCTTCCCCCATTTTTCCCTCTCCCCCCACCCTCCTCTCTCGCCTTTTGTCTCTCCCCTCCCCCTTGTCTCTCCCTCCAGCCTTGTCTCTTCCTTTCTCACTTGTCTCTCCCCCCTTGGATCATACACCCTTCTCTCTCCCCTCCCCTTGTCTCCCACCACCCCTGTATCTCCCCTTCTCCCTTGTCTCTTGCCTCCATCCTTCTCTCTCTCCCACCCTTATTTCTCCTCTCTTGTACCGCTCACAATTGTCTGTTTTCTCCCTTGCCTCTACTCCCCCTTGTCTCTTTCCTTCACTGTGTCTCTCCCTCCTCCTTTCTTTCCATTCTCTACCTCTCCCTTTTGCCTCTCCCCTCTCTCTCACTCCTCCCTTCTCTCACTCTCCCTTCTGCATCTCCCTCTTCCTTTTTCTCTCCTCTTCCTTCCTCTCATGTGCCTCTACCTTCTCTCCCATCTCACTCTTACTTCTCCCTTTCCCTTCTGCCTCTCCCTATTTTCTTTCTCTCCATCCTCCCTTCTCTCTGCTCTCCTTTCTTCCTCCCTCTTCTCTCCCTCTCTCTCCGCTTATCTCTCCCCCACCCTTGTATCTCCCTCACTCTTGTCTCTACCCCCACCCTTGTCTCTCCTTGTACTTCACTATTGTCTCTCCCACCATTCACTCTCTCTCCCCCTTGTCTCTCCCCTCCCCATTGTCTCCCCCCTTGTCTCTCCCCTTCCCCTTGTGTCTCCCATTACCCTTGTCTCTCCCCCTGGTCTCTCCCACCCTGCTCTCTCTACCCCCTTGTTTCACCCAACCTTGTCTCTTACATTCTCCCTTGTCTCCCACACCCTTCTATCTCTCCCCCACACTTCTCTTTCCCATTCTCCACTGTCTTCCCCCTTCTCTCTCCCCTTCTCCCTTGTCTCCCCCACCCTTCTCTTTCCCCTCTTGTCTCTCCCCTTCTCCCTTATCTGTCCAACTCCCCATTGGCTCCCTACACCATTGTCTCTCCCCTTCTCCCTCCCCCTTGTCTCAACCCTCTTCTCTCTCCCCTACCGCTTGTCTCTCCCCTGCACCATATCTCTTACCTTCCCCTTGCCTCTCCACCCACCCTTGTCTCTCCCCTTCTCCTTTGTCTCCCTGCCGCGCGCGCGTTGCGGATCTCGAGGAGAGCGCATGCACGGCGGCAGCACGCGGACACTGTCAACGTCTGTTCGCCTGTGCCGCGCGCGCACGCTAGCACAGCCCTCCTTTTTTCAGTGACGGGAGAGCGCTCAGGCGCCGGGCTCGCGTACGATGAGCAGGCCCAGCATGCTGCCGGCGACCTATGGCCGCGTGCCCACAGAAGGGGCACGGCGTGCCACCTGTGGCACGCGTGCCATAGGTTCGCCACCACTGATCTAGATTATCCAAGAAATGTGCTCTTATAAAGTCAACAATAAAGCCATCTGTAAATTTAAGTGTTTTCAAAATAAATATTATCTATCTGGTGTGCAGGTTCAGTCTCCACCTCCATCCTGTCACATGATTAACAATGTTTGCCTGGAAACCATTTAATTCAATTATGCAGGTATTTTGACTTATCTCCCCTATCCATCTGCTGTGTGCACGCATGACCATGCCACCAAAATTATATAATTAGTGATGTCAATGTTTTTTTTTGTTGTCTGCCAAAAACAATTGTATATGCCTGAATAATTAAACAGCTGCAAGATAACTTCAATTACTTCCATGCAAACAATGTGAATAGTATGATGGTAAAGAGGTGGAACAGATCCAAAATGCTCATGCAGGTTCATTTCAAGGTATATCGAAGTTTTCTATCTTTTTCTATGTTTCTTATATCAGAAACACACATTACATTGAGTCATTCTATACATACACACAGTTTTATTTATTTTATTTAAAAATAAAACTTGTTTTCCACACCCAGAGCTGCTTACATAGGTACAATGGACCTACCAATAGAAACACTGCATTTGGGGTTTTAACCTTTTACTAACCTTCAAGCCAACAGCAGCACAATGCAGAGATTCAAAGAGCAATGTCTGACTCCTCCTTAGTTCCTTGTGCAGGGTACTATACATCCCAAACTGCCATCACTGACGGACACAATGCATTAGCTGCCTGTGATTGGCCAAAACAAACTATGAATTCTATGCTAATTTTATCAGGGAAAGAGTAAGTATAATCATGCTTATTTGGGTATTTTTTCCTGATTTTTTTACTGCATTCATAATATATGAACCCTAAATATGCCTTTAACGTTTATTTACAGTAGCTTTACTGTTGAAACAGACATTTATTCAGGCCTGGATCTCTACTACTCTCTCTACTGGTTATACCCAACAAAGCACAAATACTTTTCAGGAGTTGTTCCTTAAAGTATTGCAAAAGTAATTTGTACAGGATTTAAAGAACATTTAAAGCCCTTTCTGATCTGTTTTAATGTTTAAAACCTGTTCTTTTATAGTAGAGTTATAACTGCAGTGTAATGATGGATGTCAGTTCAGTTTACTCTCATTGTCGGCTCTCCCGCTGTGGGAGGAAGCAGCTGAATATGACATTTTTTTTTTATTTTTTTTTTAGTTCAGTGGAATGTTTGAGAAGAAAATGCCGAGCATGTCATGTTATGTTTGAATACAAACAGAACAAGGATAAGTATAGATCTGCCTCCAATAGAGCTCTATTCAGGATGAGTGTTTGCATTTTGATGAACCCTGCAATGACTTTCCAGTTCATCTGAGTAATTAAGCAGAAATGCAAACAAAGTGACAGTTATGTTAATGCAAGACACAATGTCTCATTCACAATGTCTCATTCACAACGCGCTGTCAGATTTATGACGTGTAGGCTGGATCTCAGTGTCTTCACAAAATCAGGATTTCTTTTTAAGAAGAATAATATGAAAAAAGTGTGACAGATAAACAAATATTTTATATCCTAATACTCCTTGATCTCTCTGCTGCCTTTGACACAGTTGATCACTCTCTTCTTATGCAAACTCTCCGCTCCCTAGGCATCCGTGACACTGCTCTCTCTTGGTTCATATCCTATCTAGAAAATAGAACATTTAGTGTCTCCTGCTCTGGTGCCTCTTAATCGACTCGCCCTCTAACGGTCGGCGTGCCCCAAGGTTCAGTCCCTCGGTGCCCTAATTAAATATTTTGGATTTCAATATCATCTCTATGCAGATGACACTCAAATCTACCTCTCTGCACCTGAACTATCACCATCTCTGCTAACTCGTGTTGCCAATGGCCTCTCTAGCACATACTCATGGATGTCCGCCCGTCAACTTAAACTCAACATGTCAAAACAGAACTCCTTGTCTTTCCACCCTCTTCCTCATCTCCCACCCCTCACTTATCTCTCACTGTTGACAATGCCATCATCTTTCCCACCTCCCAGGCCCGCTGTCTCTGGGTTCTATTGGACCCCGCCCTTTCTTTCATTCCTCCCATTCAATCACTCTCAAAAGCTTGTCACCTTCAACTAAAAAAAATCTAAAAAATATGTCACTACATTACACAAGACACACCAAAAATTCTAATTCTCTCTCATCATATCTCACCTTGACTACTGCAACTCTCTCCTCGCTGGCCTTCCTATCTCCTGTCTCTCTTCACTCCAATCCATATTAAATGCATCCACTAGACTCATTTACCAAAATCAACGTACAGTGTCTGCAGCATTACTCTGTCAGGCACTCAATTGGCTTCACATTGCCTCCAGAATACAATCCAAAATGATGACCCTAACATATAGAGCCCTCCACAATAATGCACCCTCCTAAATCTCTGCTCTCATCTCAAAATACACTCCCACCCGCCCTCTTCGCTATGCTAATGACTTTCTTCTCTCCTCCTCTGTCGTCACGTCCTCTCACTTCTGCCTACAGGACTTTTGGTTGTGCTGCTCCTATAATTTGTGACTCCTTGCCTCGCTCCACTAGATTAACCTTATGCCTTATATCCTTCAAAATCTCTTTAAAAATGCATCTATTCAAATAAGTCTATCATCTTTAGCCTTTACATGCTCTATTAATCTATCACTCTCCTGTACATCACCCACACCCTTTAGAATGTAAGTTTGCAAGTTTTCAACCTTGATGGGTGCTTTAGCGAAAGCACTGTGTATATCTGATTGAAAGCTCAATAACAGGGCCCTCCATCCTTTGCACTGTTTGAAATTGTTCTGGACTTGTACTTAACCCATGTATAGCACTACAGAATATGTTGGCGCGTTATAAATAAAGGATAATAACAATAATATTATTTATCTCTATGGAAAATAAAAATTGAAGACTGACCTGTCAATTGAAAACCTCTTGGCACAAATAATTCACTCATCAAAGCTTTGTATTGACCCTGGGTGTATTTATATATTGTCATATAGTTTACCCATTCCATCTACCTTTGGCTATCAGGACAGACACATGCACACTTTTGACTTCACTTATAGCTATCTGTGATCTTGCTGCTGAGTTCAAAATACCAAAACAACAATCGCTAGCATTCTGAAAAATAAGGAAGCCATTAAGAGAGCCGCTGTGGCTAGAGGCGAGTACCATCACCAAGCAATAGTCAAAGACATTGGAGGAAGTTGAGAAATTATTGTACGTTTTGATAAACGAAAAATAATTAGCCAAACAACTGCATGCTGATCTGACAAAAAACAAGCCTACAGCAAGTGGTGAGTGCTGTGAAGAATTTAAAGCCAGTCACAGTTGGTTTGAGAAATTCAGAAAGAGAACGGGCATTCACATCTTGGTGAGGCATGGAGAGACAGCCAGTGCAGATAAAGAAGCTGCTGAAACCTTTGTCAGGGAGTTTAGAGAGTATGTAGAGTCTGAGGCTTTTGTTCCCCAACAAGTGTTCAACTGTGAAGAGACTGGGTTATTTTGGAAGAAGATGCCTACCAGAACCTACATCACCCAAGAAGAGAGGTTATTGCCAGGGCACAAGCCGATGAGGACAGGCTAACTCTATTGGTGTGTAGGTATGCTAGTGGGGATTTAAAAAACAAGCCTCTACTACTGTACCACGGTGAGAACCCCAGAGTTTTTAATAGGGAAAACTTGCAGAAAAGCAACTTAAATGTTATGTGAAGGGCCAAAAGAAAAACCTGGGTAACCATAATGTTCTTCACTGAATGGATGATCAAAGTGTTTGGCCAAACTGTGAAGAAATATTTGGAGGAGAAAGAACTACCTTTGAGGGCCCTGATAATCGTGGACAATGCTCATTCTCACCTTCCAGCCATGGAGGACGACTTGCTGGAGGACTTTAAGCTCATAAGTGAGAAGTTCATGCCCGCTAACACAACTCTGATCCAGCCTATGGACCAGCAGGTCATCTCCAACTTTAAGAAGCTGTATACCAAGGCACTTTTCCAGAGGTGCTTTGAGGTGACCTTCTATACTCAGTTGGAAGAACCATTTCAATATCCTCCATTGTGTCACTCTGCTAGATAAGGCTTGATGTGAGGTCTCTCACACAATACTGAACTGTGGCTGGAGGAAATTGTGGCCAGAAGCTGTAGCTCCAGTAAACTTGGAGGCTGATCATAGAGGAGGACATTGTGTCTCTGGGTAAGTCCATGCGCCTGGATGTGACTAATGAAGAAATTGAAGAGCTAGTGGAGGAGCACATAAAAGAGCTCAGCACTGAGGAGCTGCAGGCACTTCAGAGAGACCAGAAAGAGGCTGCTGAACTTTCTTCTCCTGGTGAAGAGGAGGGAAGGGAGGAAGCACCTACTGCACTCAAATAAATGTCTGCTACATAGGCTGAATTACAACATTTTGTTGAAAACTATCACCCTGACAAAGCTCAAGCAAGCCACGTTGTGGACGTTTTTAATGAAAAAGCAAGGTCTCACTTCAGAACCATTTTGCAATCAAGGCAGAAGCAAGTTTCCCTTCATAGGTTTCTAGTGAAACTGCCTACATCACAGTCTCCAGCAGAGTCTTAAGCAGGGTGCAGTGATGTTAAGAGACATAAAGGACATTCCCTGTGCAAGTACTTGATGTTGCAATTGACCATTGCAACGTCCAAGCAATAACCTGTCTCCCCCTCCTCTTCCTCTACATTGCCACCATCACATTAGGTTCTCAAGTCCTCTAAGAACTGTGAGTGAAGTGAAGTTAACTTCTCTGTTAATTGTTCTCAGTACAGTTAAAATTAAGTTAAATTCTAAGTTATTTGATGTAAGTATTGTTGTTTAGTAATGCCTGTTTAGTTTTAAGGTTTTGTTCAAAATAACATGTGGGAAAATGTGAAAAACCTGGGGTTCGGAATGTATTATTTAAATTTCCATTGATTCCTATAGGAAATGCTACCTTGGTTTAAGTCGTTTTCGGTTGACATCATGCCGTCCTGGAACCGAGGTACCACTGTAATACATTTTCGTGCTCACTACGTTTCCACTCTAGCTCAGGCTAATGTACGGCTCATAGTACTTAATTGGAGTTGTGGAAACATTTGTGGTCATTGTTTTGTCGACCACAGGGAACGACAAGCAGACTATGATTCTAATTAGCATATCAAGACAGCTAATTAGTATTAAGGAGCCGCTTATTTCCATAAAAACGCAGCTCCAAAAATTCTCAGGAATGATCCCCTTTAGAAAACAATGGCTAATGCAACATAAAACCAGGTTTTCATGCTTAAACAATAACCTAAAAAACAAACTCCTTTTGGTGTAATAGAGTCGCTTTAACCTATGGTAGGCACAGTTTTACAACCTGGCTTATTGGTGTGAAGTACCCACTACTATCTATTTATCTCTCAATATGATTTTGCACATAATCCTTTTATACCATCCCGCTATATTAAGCATTTCTTTATTACAGTCCAATATGCATTGCACGGTCACTATTTGGCTCACATATTTAATATTGTTCCATAACTAAATCACATTTACCACTTACAGAACTGCTCAATAACTCTGCCCTAGCTACTGAGCATCAAGCTCCTAAGCTGAACACATCCCTCATATATTCAATTCAGTTAGGTCTATCCCCTTTCTAATAATCAGTCAAATAAAAGGCATCTATATGTACATTATACACGTGAAAGCTTGCAAATCTGCAATATAAAATAAAACATTTTATGTTTAGTTTCCGTGTTACATCGATCCCGGCAATCAATGTGTTAATACATGTAATGGAACTGGCATGGACGAGAATACCATATTTACGGATTTATTAATATTGCATTATTTCTGGAATGCGGGTTTGATCGTAACTCATAATTCAAACCCGTAAGGGATTGAAATCTAACCCCCATTTTTCAGTGATGTAACGTCGACGATCTCTTTTACTATTGGCTCCTCTAAACCCGTAACTACAGGTTTGACTAATTGTTAATGGCCGAACATGCAACGTGTGCAAGAATGGTTAATGGATTTCGATGTCGGCCACGTCTGTTGCAGGCTTTCCTAATTTAATAGCTCTGTAACTCCATAGAATTTTAAGCTCGCAGGTTTTGTGGGTATACCGGTGCCGCTACAGGCTTGGAATTTAATATGGGCCTATGTTTTTACCACACATTTATATGGTGACAGGCACTTCAGGTTTATGTTTAGATCTTGTGACAGGAAATATCTTACACCTTCTAGCTTTTCTACAACACCCCTTTCCCTCTCTCTCTTCATTCTTTAGACAACCTGGACCCTATCACCCACTAGCTGGGCGAATTTAAGGTGTGCATTGGGTTAATTGCCAGGTGGCTTTGCCGAGGAGTGACGTCATATGCCGGAGACCCGCAGCACTGCTCTTGGCTGATTGGATAGCTTGTGAGAGAGCCCAGGGACAGCAGTCAGGACCAGATCACACTCTAGTAAGTACAGGGAGATACATAGCTAGGGTCATATGATTCATGTAACTAGAAATTAGATAAATTGAGGGTAAATTGAGTTACTGTGCCACTGTGTGCGGAAAGGAAATGTTACCATTAAAAGTGGGTGGTAGGGATTAAAAGGTTGATGACCCCTGGTTTAGACTTTCAAACCTAATTAAATTCCCTGTTACCACCCCATTCCCAAACCCTGCCTAGCAACATGAAACATACATGGCACTACTCCGCCACTTACTCTGTACAATATTTAATGGACCACTGTAATGTATTTATAAGTAAAACTAATATCTTCATTTGCTGTGCAAAGGATAATAAAAACAGCATGGAGTTTCAAATAAATAAACGTTACATTTTTTGGCCAGCTTTTAAGCTGTCAGTTCTCCCCTTAAACAGAGCTGCCTTTCTCCTCCTACCTGTGTCTATCAGGGGCATGATCAGCAATTCCCATGTGCTGGACTAGGATGAGCGGATGTCACTGGCCACACCCCACTGAATAATAAGCTCTGCCCCCACTGCCTACATAGCGGTAACAGGTCTATTTTAAGTCTGCGAGTTTCCTTTAGATTGTAAGACTGCGAGTTTCAATCCTGCGCGGTGCTTTAGGGAAAGCGCTATGGACACCGGATCCCAAGCTCAAAGACAGGGCCCTCCATTCATTGCAATGTGTGAATCTAGAACTTGTCATTGCCTGGAACTTAACTCGTGTATAGCGCTACGGAATATGTTGGCGCGTTACAAATAAACAATAATAATAATTGTAACAGCTGCCCCAAAAGCCCACCCACTGCACGAGCCATCATAGCCCCCATTACTGAGCATGCTCATTCTAAAGCAGAGCCTATACTAGTCAGGCATTATTTTAACTCCAGTAAACAAAGCTGGCCACATCCCTGACAGACTCATACATATTATTTTTAATAGCCTATGCACAGCAAACAAACACATAAGCTTTACTTGTAATTAGTACAGTGGTCCTTTAAACCTCAATTTTGTAGTCAGCATATTATTCTAAAAAAGCTACGTTATTAAAATACATTTTTAAATATTTCACAGGAATGGCAGGAGTGGATTATTTTTTTAATTTCCCCCCACTATAGTCTACCTTTGCAAAGATAGTAAAGTTGGACTCTTGTAGTGCTATGGGCATCTCTGAATTTGTACTAGTCGACACCTATTCTGAACAGTTCCTTGGCAAAAAGACAAGCAAGACACCAGTCAGCCTATGCAAGTTCTCATGTGGAGCTGAATTATCCACTGGGGGAGTGTTAAGAGTACTGGTTAGTGACTCTACTTTCTATTTCCAGACGTGAGACATCAGTAAGCCACATTTCTAATACTATTACCCATTGACAGGAAGAAAAAATAATAAAAATAATATAAATAATATTGTGAGATTGATAAAGTCCAAGATGTAACAGACATCTTTATACAAGGAGCCTACAGAGATGTTCGCACAATGATCTGAAATACCTCCTACCTCTTTCTGATCTAGCTGTAGAGAAGATTTGATCAGGTCTCGCAGGGCAGTGAGTTGCTTCTTCTCTTCATCTTGTGTCTGTTTTATCTGGAGAAGAAGATAATAATATAAAAATAATGCAGCATTAATATTATAGGAAATAAAATATGTTTACAGCCAAAACGTAAGAACATTTGGATAGAAATTTAGCTTGATTACAGTGATAAAATAGTCCTCCAAATTAAAACAAATGTGACTCTCTAAAATAATGGGCAAACAGTGAAAAAAATGATATCAATGTTTAAATTTCACATTGTGGTTGCCAAGACCAAGGAGTCATTCCCAGTTCAAGGCAGCCATCTTGCAAAACCACTAACTGTAAACATATTGGTTCCCACAATGCTACATAGCAAAACTGTCACTTCTAAACCGACGAACCCCCACCATATTCCACAAATACTTTAGATTTGTGTCAGCCAATCGGAAGACAGATCAGCTGAGGCTGACATGATTTTAAATATAAGAGGTCTGTCTTGGACTGAGAGGGACAGCCATGTTTTTGCAAAGTAAATGGGAATTTTAGACAACACAAAGCACTCTTTTAGGACAGGTACAGTAATTCAATGTCTTTAATTCTACACATCAGTATTGGTAATAAAGAGGGTTATTATTATTATTATTTATTTGTAACTTGCCAACCAAATGTGACAAAATATTACAATTACAATTCTGACACGTTTTGAACACTTTGACTTACATTCTCCCAATCGTTATTTGAAAAAGAAACAGGAGAGGAAGAAGATAATCAATAATACGGAAAGGACACTAAAGCAGTCTGACAAAATATAGGCTCAGTTATTGAAATATAATGCTCTTATATTATACATTAATGAGCATAGTGTTTATATACAATGCAAAAAACAGTAAGTTCAATAGAACAAAAATACTTCTGATTAACTGAAATAAAAATCCTTTTTTTTTTTTTAAATATGAATGTTAAACTATTGGTATGTATGACCTCTGTATTCATTGATACGGCTCCCCTGTGTTGCTTAGCAACAGAAGAATGCTGAGACTAATTGCAGTAATTAATTCAAATTACATTGTAATGTTAATTCCAAAATGCTTTAATTCATGGTATGATGTAAATGTTGTCAGTGACTGGATAATATAAAAAATACTATTCATATGTTTGTAGAAAATAATACTAATATATATATATCATATATATATATAGTTGTCTGCAATAATGGTTGTTGCTAGAGCTTGCTGGCTCGCTATGCGAGACAGCTGCAACTGCGGTCCTTGCAAAGCGAGGGCCGCAGTTGCTGGCAAGGAGCACCAAAGGCACTCCTTGTGCTGGTGGAGATGATCGCCATAGGCGCTCATACCTACGACCCCCTTCGACTTTCAGTCCGCATTTGCGGAGGTGGAGGCTCTACGGCGCCTCACAACCGGTTACAAACGACCACACAAGCGGGACTTTACAAAAAAAAACAACAAACACGCAATGACTAACTACGGACTTACACAAAAAAATACGAGCCGCGGGACTTAGAAAAAATCCATTACGGACTTGCAAAAATACGACATTAACGGAGAACCCGCGCACAGTGGCAAACATTAAAAAATACAAAAATACACACAAAAATAAAATAAAAACCTTACCCACATCAAGGGGGGACACCCAGGACCTCTGCAACACTGGTTAAACCTCGATTTTAGTCACATTTACAAAGTTTAGACACTCGAAAATCCCCTAAACTAGAAAAAAAAATGGCCGACGAAAAAAACGAAAACGAAGCTACACGACCACTTATTGAAAGTTCAGGTTCAACTCTGCACACCTGTATTTTACAATTTTACTACTCTTCTCTTGCTCATTCAAATGGTCATGGGATCTCCAGTGCCCAGCCTTCTTTAGGACATTTCACAGTTTTTGTTATTGGATTCAGGGCCATTCTAAGATGTTGATCTTCCTTTTCTGAAGCCACTTCTTGGTTGACCTGGATGTGCTTTGGGTAATTATTACAAATCTATCTATCTATCTATCTATCTATCTATCTATCTATCTATCTATCTACACAGCTTTTTTACCTCTACAAGTACCCCAAATTATTTAGCATCAGAGCCCTGCATTTACTAGCTCTGTCACTTGGAAAAAACATACATTAAGACAAAAGTTAAACAGTTAATCAAAGTTCAGAAAACTACAGTGAAAACAAATCCAAAAGCCATCGCTTAATGGTGATTTTTCACAAACATCTATCATCGTGCTCATGCTACTTAGAGGCAGTAAAATGCTGGTTACTTATTCTTTTAAATAACAAAGTAAATTATATATCACTTACATTATATAAATCTGCAGCCAGTTTTTCGATGTACTGCTTTAGTTTATCAGCCGTTTTCAAGCCGTCCTGGAAGAAACTGAAATACAAATGTCTTTTAAATGCATGAAAAGAGAGAAAAACCGTGTAATATTTCATAAACTGCACTAACTAAACTAGATTGCAAGCTCTTGGCTGGTTCTTCCCCCACTTCAGGCTGGATCTCCTCCCATCTTTTTCATACTTTTATCACAATACATTGAAACTTGAGCTCTACTCTTTACAAAGAAAGTTGAACCATTACAGTTGTGCTTTTACATAAAACCTTCTTTGGATATATATAAATGAACACATTATAAATGTCAAAAGACAACCCGGATCTATCCTGTTATGTGTCGGGACAGTTCCACCACTGCAGTGCGGCCTCCAACCGCTAGATGGCGCTGTCGATATTTTGCAGGCGATATGTGAGAGAAATTCTAAGCTTAGTATGAGAGCCTAACCCTTGAACTAACCCTCACCCCAACCCTAACCGTTTACCTAAGCCATGACTCGGCAGCACCAACTAGCAGATGCTCACCGCCACTGCTGCTGCCTTGTGCTGCGCTACCATAAGATCCTAGGCTGCAATAATGTAGTCCATGGACCAGATGACTTTCATGATTCTGATGTGTATCCATATGATGGAGAAGTAATAGTAATGAGATGAGTGATAGAGGTGGGGCAATACTCAGTGAGTCAGATGAAACAGTCAATGGCTAATGGCCTAGTGTGGCTTGTGTTAGAATAGTGCCAGGATTGATGTGTGGTACATTACAGAAGACATCTTATAAGGTATGGGGTGGGTATTTATATGATGTTATAAGGAAAGTGACCAAGTAACGGTCTCTGGAGTAGCAGAGGGGATCAGTGGAGAGTATTTGGAAATGAGGGCTGTGATGTAGGGGCGTGCAGCATCATGTAAGCAAGTCTTGATTGATATACATGTTTTTTTTTTTGTTAACATATAAATAATACATCTACCTAATAAATATATGAAGGATCAACTTTCAGTATGGTGCATTTATATAATTACAACACCCAAGCAATGACTTTTCCTCTGTAACAATATCTCGCCCAATGTCAGCAAATGGTTCAGAACAAAAACACAATTTAATAAAAAATTGTGTTTTAATTGGAATATTTAGGGTTTTTTCCACAACAATGCTAATCTCTACATTATTATTTACAACCAGCAGAGACGCATGAAACTACATAATGTGTAATTATCTAACTTCCTCTCTTAATGACTAAAATATACCTAGGATTAAAACAGTGTTTACGAAGAACAATAATCTATCACATAAAGAGAACTAAAACATTATACAGAGATTAAAGCTTTCTAAGTGGAACTCTACCGAGACTGAACATGCATCAAGCAATTACAATCAATAGGAAACGGCAAAATCATTATATTTGTAAAGGTCATTTTTCATATTTTATACATAAAGCAAATCGGACACCATAATGAGACTTGGCTTAAAAACAGCATAATATAAATGGGCTATTAAATATCATCTGGCTTATTTATGTGGATGTTGTACAAGACAAGCTGCTGTATATGGAGAAAAAATTGCTTGAACAACTGACTCGTACAAAAACATTTAACTAAATGTTGGAAACAACTAAATGTTGGAAAGGGACAAAGCCACCAGGTGACGTGTGGACCTTTAAAGGTCACTTAAGTCACCAAGGGTTAAAAGACTTGTTGGATTCCTTCCACAAAACTGCTGAATATACTGTATATAATGAGGCTGCATCAACCAAGTAAGTGGAAATTTTATTTTTGAGATGTACAGCTTTTTTTTAACATTAAATATCAGTCATGTGCACAAATAGCTCAGATGTAGCATATTTGCTTCCAGTACAAAATTCAGGCGCCATCTCTCTCTTTTACTAATTTCTTCACACTAAGGAACACTCATAGGGGTCATGGGCTAAATGAATTGTTTAACACTGTGGTACATATGACCATATATATGTTTGTCTGTGGTGACCATTATGCCCCTTTCTCCCTGATGCCTAATTAAGAACTTGTCTGTAATTATGTAAAATTGGTGCAAAATTAAATGATAAGTGTGTGCACATTCACCCTGTTCAAAATTATATTGATCTGAGAAATGGTCTATGCCAGTTTAGGATGATAGCTGTGGTTATTATGGAATTCTAAACTATATTCATTTAGCATAATGTCAGCCTATTTAGCCCAAATACATAAATTATGACTTATTAACATTTTTAATTTCCCTCTGCTCACCCTTAGGCAGCTACTATGTTGGTTACTCAACCTCCTACCATGGCGTACAAGTGTGCCTACATGTTGGGAGGATGGGCAACAAGATGTAAATCTCCATAATGCAATCTGTACTACAAACACGGCCCAACCAGCTGCTTCCTATTGATCACACAGTCATGTGGCACTGGCTCATGCATTAGACGCTATATAAAATGACCATGAGAACCAATAGGAAGCTGTTGGCTGGGCTGTGTTTGTATTAGAACATTTAATATGGAGATTCACAGCTTCCTGCTCACCTACCTCAAACAGAGTTGCATACTGAGGGGCTGGAATAGTGTAATAGGCCAACCTTGTAGCAGAAGGAAATTAGAAAAAAATAATATTAATAATTGGTGTAATTGTCTAAAAGGTGTTTAAATTATGAAAGTTGCAACATACTGTATTCTTTAACATGGCCGTGACTTACTTTACCACTACTCTGTCCCTTTAAAAAGCACAGAATTTTATTTTTATTTTGCTGTAGTTTTCCCTTTTTTTCTTAGAACGGCATCAATGCATACCTAGCTACCCTTTACAAATAAAACGTTACATCACATTTTTATTTTCCACTCCAGAATCTGATTACGTCCCCCGATGACTAGGTTACATATTTCCCTTTAATTATTCATTCTCCAGCAAGCAGTGATATCCTGCTTGTGATGTTTTCCTGCTCTGAAGCTATTTGACTTGGGACCTATTCCTCATAAATTTCTATGAATACCACATCAAACAAATGCTAGTCCCATTGATCGTGAATGTATATCTACAGAATCTCAATTCCACTTGGTGAAATCTCTTTACTACCTCAATATCTCACCCATGATGCGATACCTTGTGGTCATTAAGTCTCCTTAATACATGGACATAACCAAAACCAAGCAAATATTGGCTGCATCAATAAGCAAACAAGACGTGGCCAGCAAGTGCTTCCAGCTTGCAGAGTCCTTGGACCTTGCTGTGTTCCTCTTGCCAAGAGCTCTTCCTTCTTAAACATCAACCTGCCAGCAGAATAATTCAAAGACTATTTGGAACTGGTTCACTTTAAGTAGCAATGCCACGTATAAGATATTTCCATAAATATATAATTTTGTTTTTAACCGATTTGGAGATCATAGTAATGGATCTCTTAATTGTTCTTATTACAATAAAGTACATAAAAGCAAATAATAACATTCTTAGTAAATCCAGTAACCATTCATATTCCTTTAGATACATTGACCATAATAAAACTAGGAGAAGTAAAATTCTGCTAAATGTGCAATGCTTCTAAGCAATCTCCAACCTTCGTTTAGTGATATACTGGTAAACAACATGACCTATGATACAAACCAGACCATTCCAAGAAAAAAACAAATATGTAATTAAAAAGAGAGATATGTAAAGGAGGGCAAAACCACAAGGTCAGGCGTGTAAGTGTAGCTAAAATTACAGAGCAGGAAACCACTCTTATTGGTTTCCTGCTGAGCGAGAGATGCCAGGCGCTGTAAGACACAACCTAAATTGGTACCTACCAGAGTTACCCAGTCTATTCAATCATTTATTCTAGGGTTTAAAGGTCAGCCAAAAACTACATTCACTAGCATTTTAGAACAGATCTATATTACTTGTGAGTGCTTGAGTGCCAGGATTCACCATGCAAGAATGTACTTGAGTGTATTTATGGCAGAGCGTGAGCATATCAGTGTATGCATAATTAAAAGTACTTGTGTGAGTTTCAATGACATGCCTGTAGGAGTGTAAGATGGGAGGAAGTGAATGACTGATAAAGTGTCAGACAGGCTATTATTGTGAAAATAACTCTCATTTTATAACTCTCTTTCTATGTATTCTCTGTATTTCTGCACTCAGACACATCACTGTATGAAGAGGCTCTGCAGCAAACTGTGAAACTCCACAGTGCAGAGTACATAACAAGTCAGTGGCTCCCTACTAATCCGCAGGGTCACTTGGAAATGGTTTTGCATGGCTTTGTTGGGTCCTGAACTAGAAACTGCAATATGGAGTTTCACAGTTTGCTGCCCACATCACACACAGTGACACAACTGGATGGAAGACAAGAGGAAAGTCAACATGGCAACCAACTAGAGATAAGCAGAGGGAAATTGATTTAATTCTACATCAATGGTTCTCAACAGCAGGTCATATGACTGGTGCCAGTTGCGGAGATCTTATCTGCTGGTTAACAGAGATGATGGTAGAGTGACCACCTAGGGCCCAACCCTGTCCCAACCTGCTACGCCTCCCAGACCTCCTTGGTCATACACCCATTGGCTGGAAATTGCTCTGTGTCTATTTAAAAAACAGCATTTCTACTAAAGTTTCAAGAGGTGGCAGGATGGAGCAGTTCAGCATGCAGGTGATGTGTATCTGGGAAGAGTTGAGAGCGCTAGAGCTGGATGACGGCAAAGTACATAGGGAAGGAAAGAAGACAGAGATGGGTGCTATGTGATATGGGTGCTGAGAGGGGATGGCTGCTGACAAGGACTACATGCTATGTAGGGATAGATGCTAAGAGGGGTGGATGTTGAGAGGCACTGGCCGCTACTGTGGCCCTCCATTCCCTAGATTTCCCACTGGTCTGTTTCTAAATGGTCAAATTATACTTGTTATTCAGTCCACTAACCCTCTATGGTGATGTGTCCACCATTTTTATTATTACCTTTATTTATAAAATAACATTTCCCATAGCTCTATATACAACGAAAAATAAAATTGGTACAGCAAATATATGACAGGACAACCAACCACATACCGTAATAATGTTCGTAGTCACTCATACACAAGAAAGAACAAATTGTAAAGGACTTACTTGCACTGCGCATGATAGTACTTTATTAGATTCTGGAGCAGGTCCACGCCTTTCTTTGTCTTGATTTCATTAACTTTAATAAGATACTGGCAAAACAAAAGAAAGCGTCTTGTTAGTAATTATACATTGTAGGATGGGTATTCAAGCAGAGTTTTAATTTTAGGAATTTCCATTTCCAAGCTGTACAACTAATTGACGAACCATCTCCATAGTTATTATGATGATAACAGACAAGGGTACATTGCAAAAATACCTTTGTGCTAAGGGAACAATAGGACTTTCATGTCTTTATAAGACACAAAAGCATAAATTGTGTCCTGAAAAATGAAGAAGCACTTTAAGTTGCATGAAAAGATAAACATGTTTAATTATGGTTTTATAAACTAAATAAACTCCCACAATATCAATCATGTATATAGAAAGTAACCTTTATATAATATTTTCCCATGAAATATTAATGACTAGAAGTCTAGTTAAAAACATTTATATTCATCTATTGAAAAACATTGATTGGACTTTTATGAATAAATGAATATATAACTATTTTACCCTTTCTTTTACACTTAATTATATTTTTAACAAAGGGAAAATATTTAAATCCTTAAAGGGGCTACACTACCTTAACCAAATAATTGGTTAACGCAGGAAGAAATCCAAAAGAGGTTGGAAAAAATAAATGTTAATAAAGCCCCGGGTCCTGATGGAATACATCCAAGGGTACTAAGGGAGCTGAGTTCTGTAATAACCAAACCATTATATCTAATTTTTAAAGATTCACACAACACTGGGTCTCTACCAGATGACTGGAGAAAAGCAGAGGTGATACCTATATTTAAGAATAGAGCAAGAACAAATCCAGGGAATTATAGACCTGTAAGCCTCACTTCTGTTGTGGGGAAGCTTTTAGAATGGTTAATAAGGGATAGTATACAATAATATGTCTGCTTAAAATAGATTATAAGAAGGAATCAACACTAATTTATGAGGGATAGGTCCTGTCAAACAAACCTAATTTGTTTCTATGAAGAGGTTAGTAGGAACTTGGATCAAGGCAACTCAGTGGATGTAGTTATTTCGGATTTTGCAAAGGCAGTGCCACATTGGGAGACTATTGTGCAAACTAAGGGATGCAGAAATTGCAGTAAATATTTGCTCATGGATTGAGAGCTGGCTAAAAGACAGGAAGCAAAGGGTTGTTGTAAATGGAACATACTCAGATTGGACTAATGTGGTAAGTGGGGTTCCTCAAGGTTCAGTATTAGGTCCTCTCCTTTTTAACATATTTATTAATGACTTAGAGGTAGGATTGGAGTGTGGTGTCTCCATTTTCGCTGATGACACGAAGTTGTGCAAGGTAATTAAATCAGATAGTGATGTGCTTTCCCTCCAAAGGGATTTGCATAAATTAGAGAATTGTGTGACTATATTGAAAGGGATCTGTGAGTGCTTGTGGACAACCACCTAGG
The DNA here is from genome assembly GCA_027410445.1 of Discoglossus pictus. Lineage (NCBI taxonomy): Eukaryota > Metazoa > Chordata > Amphibia > Anura > Alytidae > Discoglossus > Discoglossus pictus. The sequence continues at coordinate 29,763,282 of CM050166.1, read as the reverse complement.
TAACAGTGCTCAACGCCAAGCAGCATCTGCAAAGGCAAGTGAAATATTAGCATGTATTAAGAAGGGTATAGAAGCAAGGGAAGCAAATGTAATTCGGCCATTATACAAATCCCTAGTACGCCCTCATTTGGAATATGGAGTACAATTTTGGGGACTACTACATAAAAAGGACATTTTAGAGCTGGAAAAAGTACAGAGAAGGGCAACAAAACTAATAAGGGGAATGGAGGGGATAAGTTATGAAGAAAGACTAACCAAATTAAACTTATTTTCTCTAGAAAAAAAACGTCTAAGAGGGGATATGATTACCTTATATAAATATTATCCAAGGTCAATACAAGGCTTTGTCAAGTGAACCTTTTGTGCCCAGAGGTTTTCAACTGACAAGAGGACATCCTTTGGGATTAAAAGTAAAAAGATTTTTCCTTAAAGAAAGAAAAGAGTTCTTCACAGTAAGGGTGGTTAATCTGTGGTGGCGACAGCAGATTCGATAGATAACTTTAAAAGGGATTGGATATATTCTTAAATAAAAAGGGCATTTAGGGTTATCCTATGATAATTAGAGAGGGAGTATTGATCTAGGGAGGAGGAATCCGATCAGCAGTATCTGGAAAGAATTTAATATTTTGTTCTCCTTTTGAGACAATTGGCAAAGTTTTACTTGGGTTTTTTTCTGTTTTCCTTCCTCTGGATCAACTATCCATTAACAATTAATCTGCATGTTGCAGATCAGAGGAGATCTAAAAACATTGAACTTTATGGACTAAAATTATTTTTTTCAACCTCAATTACTACCCCGTTTAGAGCTGATTCGCTATAGAGCTGTTTTTCAGACCCCTTTTAATGCTAAACCCCACTATAATGCTGTTTTTGCCTGCCAGACCCCCCTTTTAATGCTCTGATTTTCTATAGCATTGCGCTGGTATAACGCATTTTTGCCTGCGGACCCTTTTTCACGCTCTGATTCGCTAGAACGCTGTTTTTTTTCTCCAAAGAAAACAGAATCCAGGATTACCCAGGAGCTTCAACATCAATAATTTAAAGTTGATATTTTCTGCTAATGTTCAGTTTGTGTTAGTGTTAGGTTTGCTGTTTGTTTGACGTTCATATAAAATCAAAAAAAGTATACATTTCAATTGAAATTGTGTTTTTTTTTCATGAGTTCCCCTATTCCTATTTTCCCTTATGTTAATCTGCCCCGTTTTGAGCTGTTTTGCTTAGCACTCCTATTGCTTGGAACCATCTACAGCGTTAAATGAGGTATTCCTGTATGTTACTACGTGACCTCACCTGCATAAAAATAAAGCTGAATATCACAGGAATTAATTTATGTACTTAAATTTATTAATAAGTGTTTATAAGCTCTGTCTTAAATCAAACAAATATTACCTGCTTGTGTATGCCCTCTGCAGCTCACACAGACACAGACTCTGCTGTACTGACTATGCTGTGTTGCGTGCTAACCAGTCAGTGACCATCTCTCAACAACATGCTGCGGAGATGTGGTCCCTGATAGGCTAGGACACTATACTGCACATCCACCTCTATGGTGCATTGGGCAGACCCATACAGGCACTATTTGTATGATTTAGGGAGTAAAAACAGAGCTTTTAAGCACTCATTAATTAAATAAAATACATAAAGGTGAATAGATACACAGGTATATTATATACCTATTAAAATCAAAGAACCATCCATATCACTTTAGAAAACTTTCATACAGTGGTCCTTTAAGGCCTAAAAGTTAAAATGAATTTATTTGCCTCAAATACTGATTTATTGCTAATAAATAAACTAACAGAATCCTACTGTATGCACACTACAATGTAAAGGTATAAAGAAGTTTCCCTGTATTTACCTTTTTCTAATCCAACACATACTGCTTTTATCAGAAACACACATTACGTTAATTCTATACACACACAGGTTTATTTTATGTAACTAAAAATGCTTTCCACACCCCCAGAGGTTGCTACAAAGGCATCCCATACTAACTAATAGAAACACTGCATTCAAGTACATTTTCTTAATCCTATACTAATCCTCTAGCCAGTAGCTGCACAATGCAGAGACCCAGAGCAGCACTGCTACAATGTTGTAGTTTCCTCTGATTGGGCAAAACAAATTATGAATTGTATGCTAATTTAAGCTTGGATTTTCAGGGGCATTGCTTCTCAAAATCAACTGAAAAAAATTGCAAACTTTAGGGTAAGTTTATTAATGTTTATTTTTTTTTCATGCAAACAAATGTTTGCATACACTACTAATTCTCCTCTATCAGATGCATTCATAATCCATGAAACTTCCATATAACTATTTATATATTAATTTTTTTCACTTAAAAAAAAAAAAAACTCCTTTTAAATAAATGATATGTGCAGAATCCCTATATCATCTGATTCATGCTTCAAGTGAGAATGGAAGAGATACAAAGTTGCAGATGTCAAAAGCGAACAGTTTCCAAAAGTTTCTGTATATTACATCAAAAAGAAGTGAAATCATCAAAATACCTGTAAGGTCTAACTTAGCACTGAATTTTGTACAAAGCAAAACCGGTAAAAAGCAGATCTGTCAGAAATGAAGAGAACAGTTAAAAATAAAATATCCATTGAAATGGAATACGAAGACATGACACATTTTTCTCTTTGACAAGTTGCAACCTATTGCTCCAGGCATCAGAAAGATACACGATGTTACACCAGGAAAGGTTCAAGGGAGCTACAGGATAGAATATTATATCTTTGCTGAAATCTGAGGAAGCACAAGGAACCAGATAGAAGTAACGTTTAAAAGCTCACACCAAAAGTTTGTTGCAGTTTACATTTTCCAGGACAATAATATATTTTAATTGGTTACAAAAAGATCAGAATTTAATAAAAATGCATTAATATATATATATATATATACACACATACACATTATATATATATCTATATATATATATATATATATATATATATATATATATATATATATATATATATATATATATATATATATATATATAGTGGATATAAAAAGTCTACACACCCCTATTAAAATGTCAGGTTTCTGTGCTGTAAAAAAATGAGACAAAGAAAAATCATTTCAGAACTTTTTCCACCTTTAATGTGACCTATAAACTGTACAACTCAATTGAAAAACAAACTAAAATCATTTAGGTGGAGGGAAGAAAAAAAAAAGAAAGAAAAATAATGTGGTTGCATATGTCTGCACACCCTCTTATAACTGGGGATGTTGCTGTGTTCAGAATTAAGCAATCACATTCCAAATTGTGTTAAATAGGAGTCAGCATACACCTGCCTAAAGTGCATCTGATTAACCCCAAATAAAGTTCAGCTGCTCTAGTTGGTCTTTCCTGAAATTTTCTTAGTAGCATCCCACAGCAAAAGCCATGGTCCACAGAGAGCTTCCAAAGCATCAGAGGCATCTCATTGTTAAAAGGTATCAGTCAGGAGAAGGGTACAAAAGAGTTTCCATGGCATTAGATATACCATGGAACACAGTGAAGACAGTCATCATCAAGTGGAGAAAATATGGCACAACAGTGACATTACCAAGAACTGGTGCTCCCTCCAAAATTGATGAAAAGACGAGAAGAAAACTGGTCTGGGAGGCTACCAAGAGGCCTACAGCAACATTAAAGGAGCTGCAGGAATATCTGGCAAGTACTGGCTGTGTGGTACATGTGACAACAATCTCCCGTATTCTTCATATGTCTGGGCTATGGAGTAGAATGGCAAAACGAAAGCCTTTTCTTACGAAGAAAAACATCCAAGCCAGGCTACATTTTGCAAAAAACACATCTGAAGTCTCCCAAAAGCATGTGGGAAAAGGTGCTATGGTCTGATGAAACCAAGGTTGAACATTTTGGCAATAATTCCAAAAGATATGTTTGGCACAAAAACAACACTGCACATCACCAAAAGAACACCATACCCACAGTGAAGCATGGTGGTGGCAGCATCATGCTTTGGGGCTGTTTTTTTTTTTGCTGGAACTGGGGCCTTAGTTAAGATAGAGGGAATTATGAACAGTTCCAAATACCAGTCAATATTGGCACAAAACCTTCAGGCTTCTGCTAGAAAGCTGAACATGAAGAGGAACTTCATCTTTCAGCATGACAACGACCCAAAGCATACATCCAAATCAACAAAGGAATGGTTTCACCAGAAAATATTAAAGTTTTGGAATGGCAAAGCCAGAGCCCAGACCTGAATCCGATTGAAAATCTGTGGGGTGATCTGAAGAGGGCTGTGCACAGGAGATGCCCTCGCAATCTGACAGATTTGGAGTGTTTTTGCAAAGAAGAGTGGGCAAATCTTGCCAAGTCAAAATGTGCCATGCTGATAGACTCATACCCAAAAAGACTGAGTGCTGTAATAAAATCAAAAGGTGCTTCAACAAAGTATTAGTTTAAGGGTGTGCATACTTATGCAACCATATTATTTTATTTTTATATTTTTTCTTCCCTCTACCTAAAAGATTTCAGTTTGTTTTTCAATTGAGTTGTACAGTTTATAGGCCACACTAAAGGTGGAAAAAGTTCTGAAATGATTTATCTTTGTCTCATTTTTTTACAGCACAGAAACCTGACATTTTAACAGGGGTGTGTAGACTTGTTATATCCACTGTATATATATATATATATATATATATATATATATATATATATATATATATATATATCATACATGTTGTAATCATACATGTTGTAAGTTCAAGGACTTTGGTCACGTTGCAGCCCGTAGCGAGGCGAGCAGTTGAGGCACGCAAACTATGAAAACGAGGACGATGCTCGCGAAAAATAGCCCCAAACCAGTAACACTTAAGAAAAACCAGTAACACTTCCTACGCAAAAGTAACATTTACACCAACGCAGTACCACTTTACCAAAAGTAGTAACTCTTAACTCAAGCCAGTAACCCTCATGTCGAGGCCCATAAACTACATGGGGGTGGGGTGGGGGCGCTCATTGAGTGCCCTGTAAAGTATACAGGGTGGGGGCTTGCAATGAGCATTGCGAGTCACGCGTTGAGCACCAAAGGCGGTCAGTGCGAGGCTTGAGATGAGCGCCAAAAGAACTGCATTACCAGCCTTAAATTGTTTGTCCCGTCATTTTTGACGGGCAAGTCGCTAGTAATTATATATATACTAGTCGTTTACCAGTCATAAATGACGGTATAATATTTTACATGTCTCCCCCCCCATGTCTCTTTCCCGCCCTCTCCCTCCCCCCATGTCTCCTTTCCCACTCTCTCCCTCCCCTGTCTCCTTTCCCCCTCTCCCTCCCCTGTCTCCTTTCCCCCTCTCCCTCTCGTGTCTCGTTGCCCCCTCTCCCTCCCCTGTGTCTCTTTCCCGCCCTCTCCCTCCCCTGTCTCTCTTCCTCTGTGTCTTTCCCAACTCCTCTGTGTCTCTTTTCCCCTTTCCCTTGTGTCTCTTTCCCCCTCTCTGGCCCTTTTCCCCATCTCCCCCTCTGTTTCTTTCCCCCTCTGTCTATGCCGCCCCCCCCGTTGCATGCACGGCTGGTTGATATTTATTGCATATAAAATAATCTTACTTCACACATCTGCAGCTGGAACAGTCTCCGCTCTTTCTCCATCTCTTCTGCAATCTCAGCCCCAGTGATCTCAGTGCGGATCATCCCATGTTGTTTTGCGTGTTCTCTTTTCTCCTTTTCAATTTTTGTACTAGAAAACGACAAAATACAAATCAGATACTGTAACTAAAATGATCACTAACGGTTCCAAATATAATATAGATTAAAACTACAGGTGATGTTTTATCAATAAAATCTTTTAAAATAATACCTTTGTTGCAGTAAAATGATGTTTATCCTTAGATTGTAAGTTTGTGAGTTTTCAATCTTGTGAGGTGCTTAGGAAACGATCACTAAGTACCTTTGATTTTAAGACAGGGCCCTCCATTCTTTTGCAATGTGTTGAAATTGTATTTTGTCTTGTATTTAACCCCTGTATAGAGCTACAGAATATGTTGGCACATTACAAATATAGGATATTAATAAATAATAATATTGATGTTTGTTATTTTGTATTTTTGTGATAGAACTACCGTATATACTAGAGTATAAGCAGACCCGAGTATAAGCCGAATCACCTATTTTACCACAAAATACTGGGTCAAATTAGTTACTCGAGTATAAGCCAAGGGTGGGAAATGTGCTGCCCCCTGTGTCCCCTCTCTCTCTCCCGTGTCTCTTCTCCCCTCTCCCTTCCCTGTGTCTTTCCCCCCCTCCCTTATCCCCCTCCTCAACCCCCCTCCTCATCCTCAACCCCCCCATCCTCCCCCTTCAACCCCCCTCTTCAACCCCCCTCCTCCTCACTTTCTCCCATCTAAATACCTCCACCTCACTTACCTGCTTCTTCTCCGGCCTCTGCTCCGTCTTGACCCCAGCGCGCATGTGACGTCACATGCGCGCCGGGGTCAAGATGGAAGGACAGAACATTGTGCCTTTATCCCCCATTTTCTTTAATGTAAACTTAGACTTGTCCATTAGGGCCCAAGAATGTTAGAAAACAAATGCTCAAGTAAATTGTATTTAAATATACAAGAAAACTTGCATGGTTAACCCAACTCTCACTTTTGCTACTTGGGCTTGTTGATGAACCACGTTGATTCATTACCAAAAAATGCAGTTTGATGAATTGTTACCTTATACAGTGAAAACGTATTTACCACTTCCTAATTCCCTCCATTCTTGCATATTTGTCACTGAATGCTTTCAGATCTTTAGATAAAAAAGCTATTATATAAAAGGAACCCAAGTGGACATTTTATAAAAAACTTTTAGTTTATTAATCACAACACTGCTCGTTTCTCACTTCAATAATTATTGGTGCTGATCATGGGAAAAAAAAAAAATCCAAATATATAAAGCAAATAAAGAGTACGCCATAAAGCAGATTATTGTATATTAAACTAAATCGGATTATGCAGCACTGTAGGATTTAGGACTGCAAAATTCAAAAAATCAAAGGTCAGCAAAGTCACAGGATTCACTGATGGAATAGTAAGGTTGAATACAGGTAATGTAAAATTATTTAATTTTAAATGGGTATGTACAAAGGTAGAACTTCACTTACCTAAGATAATACACAAAAAACGGAGCATTGTTGTGTAGAGTTAAACAAAAAGCTTGCAAATGCGAGATAACTTACATTGCAGTTGTCTTACGATTCCTTTGCTTTCTCCTCCCCTGATCACATGACTTGCTCAGCCAATCCCAGGATAAATGCTTTCCGACGATATGAAAACATTTCATCATGGAAAGCGATATACCTGGTTATAACTGTGATTGCCTTTATTGGCTGGCAAGCTGACCATGCGATTAAGGGTAAAGATAAGTCATTGCTGGGGCATCCATGACACAGTGTAAGACAGCTACATTTAAGTTATCAAGACTTTGCAAGTATTTTGTTACATTATAAACAATGGCCATGTCCCTTAAACAGTACATAATCCCAACATAGGACTTAAAGCAGTTTCCAAAATTGTAATTACTGGCTGTCTAGAAGAAAATATCCAAGCATATCACTTAATGAAGAACATGAGTAGCTAAAAATGATACCTAAAACTTGGACAAGGATCAATGTTGCATTCAATTTATAATCTGTAACAATCATAAATAGAGAAAAAATACTTACAATTTGGTTTCATAATCCTTCCATGCTTTGTCAAAAGGTTTTTTTAGGTCCTTTAAAATATAAAAAAAATAAAAATAAATTTGAAGCCGATAACTGACATTTGTGAACTAACTAAATAGATCACAAAGATATTTTAATACAACTTACCCCTTTGACTCCCTTTAAATCACCCTTCAACAGCGAATCCAAGGTGAAGATCACATTGTGGCTTAAACCCTGGAGCTAGCGGGGAGAAGAAATAAGGTAACCCATACAAAGATTTAGGAAATACTATATTAAACACTAACAGCAAATATAGTAATATTCAACAAGATCACACTGGGATAACTCAAGTCAGCTTCAATTGGTGTGGGACTTGCACACAGGGAAAGAATGCAGGGTATAGTATAAACTAGTTTGTAGACTTCCTGCCATTCACGCTCTATATGAAGCTTGATATAGTAATGGGGTAAGAATGCCAGGGGTACTACAACTTAGTTGGTAGACCTTGTGCTATGCAAGCACTATATGAGGTTGGATATGGTGATGGAGAAAGAATGCAAGGAGTACTATAACCTAGTTGGTAGACCTCCTGCTATGCAAGCACTATATGAGGTTGGATCTAGTGGTGGAGGAAGAATGCAAGGGGTACTATAACCTAGTTGGTAGACCTCCTGCTATGCAAGCACTATATGATGTTGGATATGGTGATGGAGGAAGAATGCAAGGGGTACTATAACCTAGTTGGTAGACCTCCTGCTATGCAAGCACTATATGATGTTGGATATGGTGATGGAGGAAGAATGCAAGGAGTACTATAACCTAGTTGGTAGACCTCCTGCTAGGCAAGCACTATATGATGTTGGATATGGTGATGGAGGAAGAATGCAAGGAGTACTATAACCTAGTTGGTAGACCTCCTGCTATGCAAGCACTATATGAGGTTGGATCTAGTGGTGGGGGGAGAATGCCAGGGGTACTATAACCTAGTTGGGAGGCCTGCTGCAATTCAAGCACTATATAAGGTTGGATATAGTGGTGGGGGAAGAATGCAGGGTTTACCATAACATAGTCGGGAGGCCTGCTGCAATTCAAGCACTATATAAGGTTGGATATAGTGGTGGGGGAAGAAAGCAGGGTGTACTATAACATAGTTTGGAGGACTCCTGCCACTCAAGCACTATATGCTCGGAGGTTGGATACAGTGGAAGATGGGGAGGTGCTTAGCACAATAAAGTGCACCAATAGAACTATATATTACAATGCAGCTTAAATAACCACAACTATTGCATATATAAGTGGCATACATTTGTACATGGAGTCCGATAACAGAAAAAACAATACAAATAAGTAATAATACAAAATAAATACCATGCCTATCAATGTATACTCTGACATTTTAATGAGTGTAAACATACTATTTATTTTATTAAGTAATACACTTCTCTGTATCTACTTGGATTATAGATCAAGACCATGCTTACAATCTTGTTTCTTTTTAGAAATAAAAGCTACAAGCATGCTTTACATAAGATGAACCCTATAAAATAACTCACCAAATGCAATGTTGTATTAGCACAATAAATCTATTTATTCATGTAATAGATTTATTTTCCTCCAGTTAGTAGTGATTTTCAAAGAAGATCTGGTTTGGACAGAAACTGTGAAATGAAGCTTGTTGTCTGGGTCAACTGACCATTTACAAGACCAATGTGGTCTTATTTTTTCTGTACGACCTTTTCAATAACTTGACTTGAGATAGGGCAAAATGGTTTGAGAAAGCAGTAAAAAAACTCATCAGACCTTATAATTTTAACTTTTACTGCAGGGTTAGTCAATAGAATTACCTGTTTCCAAATCAGGACCCTCTGTCTTTAGGTTCGGGGTCTTCACCGTATTATTAAATTAATAATTGCATCCTGAAGATTCTAAATCTTTAAATAAGCTACCAGTTAAATGAAGGCCCATGAACTATATCAACTTGATAGGAGAGAATAGTATCTTTAACCCTTTTCAATAGTATATTGCAGAGCAATGCTTATCAGACTCCTTGGCCAACTAAGATATACATTTCAACAGAGGCCAGAGAATCTTGTCCGCCATTTTGCTATTGTTAAGCAGACCTACACACCCTACTACCCATCTCCTGCATCGTCTATCAAAGCCCATACAATTTGACAGCTATCCATGCACACCAATTATACATACATACTATATTATATAATATATATATATATATATATATATATATATAGGTAAATTGTGCATAAGACTAAAAACTTACCAGGTTTTTAAGTAACGTCGACAGTTCCTTAGTGAGTGTGGAAAATTTAACGAAGGCGGTGCCTAAATCCGCATTATCGCGACTTAAAAAATTACTTCCAAATTTATCTAAAGCTTGTGCATAGTTTTCTTCGTTTTGAACATGATCTGGAAGACAAAAACATTTACAAATTAATATTTATTTCATATATAATATTTGTTCCTAACAGTTAAGGAGAGCTTTTGAAAGAGGAAATACTATTTCAGTCACCACAGATGTTGCCAAAATAAAATCTTACTAGATCTGCTGCTTGTCTCAATAGTGTGGAACGCTCCAAATGTCTCAAATCTCCAACAGAAGCATCTCATTTAAATTAAACAAACCCTGAACAACTATGTACAAGATGTGGCAATCTGTGCAGGAAGCAGTTTTATGCTCTGTAACACACTCAATTATACAGCAAGTACCCAGTAATTATCATTGTTCATATAGAAACCTTGGGACAAAACAAAGACATTCTTATATATTTATTTATTTTCATACCTATAGGACACACAGAAAGTTTGATTTCATCTGAAAATTGGAAATGAAAAATAACGCAAAAAATAATTAAAAAGAACTGTGTATCATGTTTGATATCTGCATTTCTAAAGAAGTGTGAAATAAAGTGTCATTGAACAGGGTCAGCTAGTCCTCTGTTCCGAAACTTTAGGGGTTAAGTTATCCTCCATTTGACTTTCTTCCTCCAGAACAGGGTCTGGAACCACATCATATTGAGACACCACTACACTCATAAAAGACAACCACTAGGCTTCCTAGCCCCCAGATGAGATCATGAGACATATGTGACTGAAACGCGCGTCGGGTCTTTGCCGTCCCTAGCACTTATGTTGGTACTTCAAAGTACAGAAACAGTTTAGAACCTGAAAGTGAGTTAGCGAATATTTGGTTGCAATTTATTAGCAATGTTGCTTATTACATATCTGATTAAACTGAATTATAGTTACAATTTCTGGCCGAGCTATAGGTACAGATTTCACATAATATCTGAAAAGATTTTAGCACTAATAGTGATATCAAATATGATC